>CAMZMU010000046.1:58568912-58868996 GCA_947311845.1 Poa pratensis
CCCCACGCCCACCGCCCGTCCCCGCCGCCTCCTCCGGCGAGGGCGCCTCGCACCAAACAGCGCTGTCCTCTGTGGTCCCTGAAGCTCCGCCCGCCGCCGCTCCCTGTAGCGGCGCGGTTTCGTCTCTCGACAGGTACGAGCCCCCGCTGCTGCCACCCCCGTGCTCCCCAGGCCGTGCCCCTGTCTTGGCCGCCAGGACGCCACGCCGCCTACCGCCGTGGTTGTCTGCCCCAGCCAAAGATGCCCCCGCTGCTGCGGGACGCGCGTCCTCGGCCCCCCGCACCTTCCGCAGAATCTGGGCGGTGCGCCCCGGTGAAACCTTCTCTGCTCGCTTGAAACGGAGGTTCTGCTCCCCTGTCCCCGCCCCTTCAGGTTTCTCGCCGTGCATCCCGGTGGAGATCTTCGTCTCCCACGAGCCTTCTCCTCGCCGTGTCAATCGGTTCGTGGTGTCGAATGCCTTGACCTATCTGTTCTCGACGTTCGCTGAGCGGTTTCAGGTGCGGGAAGTTGCCTCCCGCGTCTTCTCCACCACCGTGGCATGTCCTCCCGTCGCGGCCGCCTTGCTGCGCCGCCGCGCGTTTGTGTTCGCCGGCGTCCTCTTCCGCTTCCACCGCGCCGCGCCCCTGCCCGAGCAACGGTCGGATTCTCGAAGCGCCCCGCCGACGTGGACTTTTGGTGCGTTGACCTTTCCATCCGACCCCACGGTGATGGAGGGGTTGCTCGTACCGTTCGTTTGTGGGCCCCCAGCGTTTGGAGAGGGTCGTAACCCCGCGTCGTCCGTCCATTCTCTCCGCCTACCATCTGATGACGTGTCTCAGGTTCGGGTGCGCGTCAGGCCCTCTCCGCTCGCACATGACACGTTGGGCAGCGCTGAGTCAAAGGTTGCTGCTGCTGACACGTACGGCGCGCCGTGTCAACCCGGAGACGCCGGATCGGAGAGGCAGCTCGAGTTCAACCAGGTTTCGATGTCCTGGTTGTAGAGAGAGCTCCGGCGCTGGAGAGGGACCACGCCGGCGTCGGGGGAGGGTGTGGAGGTGGAGGAGTCGGAGTCGGGGAGTTGAGGAGGAAGGAGGGGATGGAGTGGGGCGGCACGGAGGAGGAGAAGAGCGAGCCGTAGAAGGGGTTGGGGTCGACATGGAGGACGGTCTTGCCGGCGGCCGCGCAGGCAGCCGCGAGGACGGACTCCGGGAGGCCCGTGCCGCAGACGATCACGTCAAACGATCTGGGATCGATGGTGCTCGCGCCGGCGGCCGCCATTGTTGGTTGGCCCTGGTCGATCACGGGATCAGATGGTTCACCTGACCCTGCAGTTTGGTTTGGTGTTTTCCTTTCAGATTTCAGATCAACGGGAGTAGCAATGCAGGGCAGGAGTAGCAATGCAATTTCTATTGGTCCCGTCATCGTATCAAGTTATTAGGAGGAGATGAAAGAGGATACGATGCACTTCTACTCCTGCGCGCGATGTATGGCATTGGATAGAGATTCGGAACGAGATCCTCTGAATTTAGAGGGGAAAAATGCAGAGGGAAGTAGTTGCCTGTGGTTCGCTCGATCCGCATCGGACGGCAGTAACTCGAACTCGATCGATCCCCTTCGTTAAATTCACCTTGACTCGCAGCCGCGTTCGCTCGCCGGCACGCCGTCGAGAAAAGAGCATCAGTTATTTCATGGTTGTATGATGGTACAGAATCACAAGACGGGAGAATTATAACCTGGTGGGGCTGGAAAGATTTTCTGAATCGTCCTTCTCTACAAGCACAAGATCAAGTTTATCGATGTTCACCACGATTGGCTCCACTTGCACATTTGATACTGATGGCAGCTGTAACAAAAGAATCTAACTGTGATACCTGAAAAATACATGGCCAGCTGACATACATAACTGCCTACAACTGTAGGGTTGATGTTGATTACAAGTCACAGACTTTACGGCAATTTCAAAATGCCAAGTATACAATTGTGAATACAGGTTAGAAAATTAACAGCAGCCACAGTTTAATGCCTGTGCCAAGCTGAGTGCAAAGTATTACTGTCAAACCATCATTTGACCATACCTATGAAAATTCTAGCCTAAATTTCCAAGCCCGTGGCTAGAATTCAGGACAACGACACTCAAATGCAGCTGCACTACAATTTCTACTACGGAAAAGCACAAGAGGGATAAATTGGCAGGAATATGAAGAGCAATTCACCACAATGCGCCCCTTGTCAGTTAAGCCCACGGGAGTAAACAGAAAACGCGCCACGAAAAACTACAGAGTGACAGAGCCAAAGGTGGCGGCTTTACCGTGATCTGGAGCTTCCCGACTCGCGCGCGTTCGACGGTGAGCGCCGGAGGCAGGCCCAGGCTGGCGTGCAGCGCGTCGCCATTGATATCTGCAGCCGAAAAGTTAGCGCCGACAGACAGACCACCCAAATTGGGCATCCACGAGGATGGTTTTAGGGATCCCACCGAGGTTGGAGAGCTCGGCGGTGCGGCCGTTGAGCTTGAACTGGTCGCGGGAGAAGGACTTGAGCCAGTACTTGAGCGTGTACTCCAGCGCCCGCGCTATGATCGACTCCATGGATGGACAGCCCCCCGCCCGCTGGAGCACTCCGAAGGAGCTTCTGGGCGGATACTCGTCGAGGGGGCGCTTCGCCGGTGGCGGTGGCGGTGGCGGCGTGCCGCCGGATCGGAGGCGAGATTCCGGCGGGATGGGGACAATGAAAGAAAGAGGTGGAGGGGGTGGAGAGGAGTGGTGGGCCCTTTTAGGCCTGAGGGTGAGAGTTCCTTTTGGTTTAAGCCTCTGGTTTGTTTTTGTTTAATTAATTTTTGCCACCTGCATTTGTCTCGAGCTTTTTAAATTTCATAATTATTTTTCTCCCTGTCTTCTTTTTTACTTTATTTCTGTGCAAACGTGTGGTTGACACGATTCACTGGTGTGATTCTTTCCTTGGGTTCCATTTTGGGTGCTGGTTAAGGTTGGTATGATAATGGCATTCTCTTTGCTGCTTTTTGGATCAATTTTCTTAGTTTATGGCATGGTGGTCAGAGAATGTGCATCATTTTTAAGAGTTGAAAAAGGGTTTGCAACCAAATACGGCAGACTTGTGATACTAAGAGTAGAAATAACGAGCATGTTCTTTTTTGTAATTGATCATGTTCAAAGAAATGACTAGTCTAACTTTGCACCTTTTTTTGCATGGTTTCCAGCTTAATAAACCGTTATTTTCTCTGGATGTACAAACAAAGACAGACGTAAAGACCAAACCGACAGGCGACAAGAGACACCCTCAGCTTCATCTTCATGATCTAGTCGAAATTTTATCCCTTTCACATCCAAGTCACTCTTCCCATGCATGGTACACATTTTTTTATTCCATCAACTAGCTCGACGCTAACTAACAAGAGCGATCAGCAGCTAGTAAAGCACATATTAGTGCCACACTCCAAAGATCCAAATGAAAGTTTACCGATCAACCTTCAAAATGAAGTAAAGCGATTCTGACTTCCAAAAGAGTAATGTAATTCTGAAGCAACTATACACAGAAGTTAGAATCTTAAACTCTGCCGTACTGTCAAGGCATGCATACATGGCTGGCTCTTGCTTGAGGAAGCTAGCTTCACCTCGTGGTAAAGGTAATCTTGCTGCCTCGGGATTGGTAAGGATGAAATCACCGAGTTAAATATTCACTTCGCTTGGATCTCATTGCTGACACTGCGACATGAATAGATCGACAGATCTGGAGTTGTGGACTTTTGTTCCTACTGGGGAACCTTTGGTTCTTGGATGGCAGTGGGACCAAGGAGATGTAGCACGTGGGAGTTTTGTACTGCCAAACGAAAAATTATTCCCACTCGGCCAGTCACCGTATTTTCTGTTTTTTTTCGTTCATGAATCCGCACACACCCGTATTCATAACCTAGCAGTCCACAACCTCATTTAAACGAACATGCTTTTTTCATAACGGCACATGTACAGGTCCCTGTTATCTTTCCGACGATGGAGACAGATCGAGGGAGAGGTTTCATCGTTTTAATTAAGAAGAACTCATACATGAAGATAATCACCAAAAGTACAAAGGGCCATGAGAATATCTTTTGTTTTTGAACCTTGACTGTGAGGCAAAAGCCCCACAGTTAACTCACTTTATTAAACCAAAAGAACAGAACTGTACAAAAGAAAGAAAAATTAAGGTAAGCTATCTAACCAAGCCTTTATAACGAGACGTTTTGTGGTACCCTCAAATCAATAACAACCATTTATTTTTGTCCATCCAAGGGCACAGATGAAATCATACTAGTGCTAAAAACTGGAGTAGTACAAATCATACTAGTCGCTAATTCGTGACCCCCCGCAGATGGGCCCTGGCCCGTGTCAGCCGGAGATAAAATTCGGATTTTGGCCCTAAATGGTGGATGACACGTGGATGGCAACTACTACGTTCGGCTCCCTATCCTAAAGAATTCCCCAGTTCGCGAAATGGAAACCCTAGCTCGAGCTAGAGATCCTCAACGCGTCCTAAGACAAAGCACTCTGCCACACGGCAGAAACATATGTTACACAAACCGCACAAGACTATTATAGAGTTCCATTACGCATAGCACGACTTACACATACCAAAGAAACGAGGAAATGTACAAACTTAGCCGGCTTGTGAATCAATCTTCCAAGCACTGAAATTTCCAGGAAAAACCTCACAGCATGTGTTCCCAGGAACTGAACACAAAAATTATACTACAGAAAATTTCCCTTACACTGTGTTTGGATGTGAGAAAGTTGGGCTGGAATTGGAATTGTGGAATTGCTGAGCCATTTCAGCTGTTTGGAGTCGTCACGGAATTGTGGCGTGGAAACGGTGAGCAATTCCCAGCGCATCCACCCTGTGCCTGTTCGCTCGCTCCAACTTTCCGACCCCGCACCCTCGGAAAGGCACGGAATCGCGAGTCGCAGCTCGCTCTCTCCTCTCGCTTCGCTCGCGTGCATCCCTGCAATAGCTCCGTCTGTTGCCCTCCTCTCCGTCGAGCCCGCCGGCGGCGCCGCCCTGGGTGAGTCCATCCCCGACCTCTCCTCGCGCTCCTCTCTCCCTCTGGGCGCGCCCTCCTATCTCCCTCAAACCCAGCGGCGGTGGTGGCCCCATAACCCTAGATTGGCGGCGGGATCGGTAGTGGCGGCGGGGATGGGAAGCGGCGGCGGGATGCGCATGGCGGCGGCGGCGGGATGTGCACCGTGGCGGCGGTGGGATGCGCACGGGATGCGCCCATGCTCCTCTGGCCCGACCCTTCTCTATGCATTTTCTTCTCTGGCCCGACCCTCATCTGTTGCATTCTCTATTTCTCCTTTCCGGCGAGATTATGCAAACTGTCCAGTTTTAATTTATTTAGCTAAGTGATATTCATGCACTTGAGAAATTCATTGTTTTAAATTTCTGTAAATTGGATGACCGACCTGATAATATTCAGCTATGTTCTCTTTTACATTAATTTAAACAGTATGATAGTTGTTAATGTCTACAGTAGGAAATGATACTCACTTGTCATGGTCACCATTGTAGAAAATTAATGTTCTATTCTACTACAAATCAGAAGTTGATTATTGAAAATACAGAAGCTTTGCTCCCTTCTTTTGTGCATTTTTCAGTTAGTAAACTATCACTTGTTTGTTTGAGTATTGGTAGGATGTCGGAGAGGAATGCACGGCAATTGTTTCAGTTAGTAAACTATCACTTGCCATGGTCACCATTGCATTTTTTTCAGTTAGTAAAATTGGAGACTATGTTTGTGACTTGATTTCGAATTTTTAATGTTATTACGTGTGCAAAATAATATATCAATATTCAAATATAAACATACAATTGTTTTCATACATGTAACAAGTTTTATATTGTCCAAACTCAACAAAACATCCATTCCAAGATTTACACATCCAAACATGAATTGGAATCATGTGCTACCCTCCGATTCCAGCCATAAATTCCAGTGACAACCAAACAGCGAATTGGAATTGGACTCAATTCCCTTTCCATCTGGGAAATGGAATTGCTAGTCCAATTCAATTCTCAGGAAACTTTCCTACATCCAAACACAGTGTTAGTCTCACCCAGTCTAGCAGTGAGATTCGTACAACCAGTTTTTTCCATGTCTACCGTGCCCCAGATTTCTCTAAGGTCTCAGACAGGCTACAAAGCTTTACAAAGCAAATACACTAGTGCTCCGGTACTTTCCGGGAAGTTATTTTGCACGAAAATTAAAGCACGTGAACGGTCTTGATTAGACAACGAACCCACCATATGTGTTTGACTTGAGGGAGACCCATGATCACAGCCGTTAGTGTGCTTTAATTTTCGTGAAAAATAACTTCCCGAAAGCACCGGAGAACTTCTCAAGCAAATAAAGTCTGACAGACCCAGTTCTACTGGAACTTCACACTACAGTCAGTTTTCCTCTGAACTTATACCAGATACAAAAGAAATCACATCCTTTTCTTATTACAGATCACAGACTAGCATAAAGGAACCAGCTCAACAGCATCCTCGTCACCCCAGCACCCATCCACTGCTTCTATTGAATATCTCATTAGCCACTCGTAACATTGCAGCAGCTCCACCAAATTTCTACCTCGAAGTTCTGTCCTCTGCAATGCAGCCCAGAATGAATAAAATGTGAAACCTGAGAGAGATTATACTAGACATATCTACAGGAAAACTATTCTTGAAACAATCAGCAGCTTATCCTTTTTTCTTTATAAAATTCATTACCCCACTACAAAGTTCATCCAAATTAGAAGGTAAATATTGAAATCCAAAAGTACAAGCTACAATATCCAAGACAAATTTAGCTACTGCATGAACTGAACACTTAATCTTGCAGATGATTAAAAACAGGAAAACGATATTGCTATGTTTGGTCATGGCCAAAAAATTGGTGGCTTGGTTTTCGTCATGGCCAAAAAATTGGTGGCTTGGTTTTGGTCATCAACCAGATATACCGTAATCATCGCCCAACAGATAGATGCCTTAAGTAAATGGTATATAACAAATTAATGGTATAATGATGAGTTGGTGACAATGGTTTTCAGGTCAAAAGTTGTGGTAAAAAATATTGATGCCTTTAAACATAGAACCTCAAAGGACAAATAGTAGTTACATATGAGAAAATCAGCAAAATGTAAATCATAAACCCCCTGGTGCAAGAGAGGGCAGCAAGTAGCTTGGTCATGATACTTCTTCATCTACAAGCTACCTGGTTGTTTATATTAGTTTTCTTCCTTGTTCTTAGACATAAGTTGTAAGAGGCTAAACCTCTATAATAAAAGAGGAGCCGCAACCTACCAGTGGTATTAAAGAAAAAAACTGATTAGTCGTTCTTGCATCTAGATTTCAATATCCCAGCCTATAATCCTATCTTGCCGATGAGAACCCATCCCCCCTTCAGCAGTCGCCACTCGGCTCTCCTCTGTCGGAATTTAAGAAATACCAACTATATGTTCTTCCTAAATGCTCATTTAGTGATTATTGTATGTACCTTTGGGGGTCACAGATTGATTGCTTGTTTCATCAACTCACAAACCGCCTGGAATATAAAGAAGAGGAACAGCAAATAAAATGCGTACTACACCAGGAATAAAAACTGGAAGAAGAATATATATATAAAATATTAATTCTCCTACAGTTACCTTTGTCCCTAAAGCCGAATTTCTCGTGGAATGATTTGCCCTCTTCTTACATGGAGCACCTTTCCCATTTATCGGTATTGGATCCAGGACTTTGCGAGTAAAAGATTGGTACACCCCTGAAAAATATGCCAATGGATACTAGGCCTAACAACAATTTTGCACTCTCTCATATGCCGTTTTTGTCATCTAAAATCATTACTAATTCAATACGTTCATGTATTACACCTAGTATTTGTATACACACAAGAGCAGATGGGCTAAAAACTGACTAGCTATTTCAGCAAATCTATACTGCGTAGAGAAGATAACTGAAGTTTCTTCAGTTCAATTAAAAATGCAAAAGAGGGAGAAAAGGTGAAACATTATTGGAGAAACTTTCTCAAGTGTGGTGCACAGTGTCTGTCTGTCTCTCCTCCAGTATCTCATACTCTACTCTGAAGCAATCTCACTGTAGGTCTGTGTCGGCAGAGTAAGTACGATCATGCCATCACTACTAACAGGTAAGGACACAATTAGATTTAGATAATCACTTATTACTGAGAGAACTCTAGTATATGGTTTTACCTATACAAACTCTAGCGACTGACTAAACTGAACTGCACTGCATAGAGATGATGGAGGGGAACACGTACATAGTGCCTCAGGCGAGACTGGGCCGGCCTCCGGCGGTATGCAGCACAAACGGGATGGATTTCCGGTCTGGAATACATTCAAGGCGGACGAACGACTCGTGTCCGCGTCCGAGATGTCGGCGGCGGCGGCGTGTTCCGGATGTGCGAGCCGGAGGCCGAGACGGCGGCGACGTGCTCGGGCGAGTGCGAAGTGGAGGCGGCCCGCGAGTCAGGTGTACGCGGTGGCGTCGTCTGTAAGCAAGTTCGAGGTGGAGGCTGGCCGTGTGAAGTCGATTTGCTTCCGCTGAAGCCGCTCGCTATGGCCTTGTCTAGATTTTTTTTTCATCATACTTCTGGCTTACTGGGCCGGCTGGGCCTAATCTCCGCCCTTTCATCTCAGCCGTGCATATGAAATCATACTAGTGCCCTCCAGTTAGTGAAAGGTACCATAAAAGTCGCCTAAAAAATATTATTTTTGTCATCACCGTGTGTTGTTCCGAGAAGACAACTATTTCTTTGTTTCTCTCATATATGTCTCCAGGAAACCAAGAGAGAAATAATAGATAGCAACTATATTAGAAAATTCTGTCCGAGAAGGCTAAACCAATTTGCATGCCAACCATCCGTGGGAAATTCTGGAGGTATATTGACCATTTGGAATGGAAACCAATTCACTGGAACTCTTATTAGTCAATCAACTCACCATGTCACAGTCAGGTTGCAATGCAATATCTCTGCCCAGATTATTCATGTGACAAATATTTATGCTCCATGCTCACATGAGGGAAGGCAAGAATTTGCAGATTGGTTTCTACAGCTTGATAGCACTATATTTGAGAACTGGATTATAATGGGGGATTTTAATATGATCAGAAGCAACGAGGACAGAAACAGACCCGGCGGCAATGTCAACAATATGTTGTTATTTAATTCGATTATCCAGTTTCATGATCTAGAAGAAATTCCATTGAAAGGAAGGGCTTATACTTGGAGTAATATGCAGAATATACCTCTCCTAGAAAAATTAGATTGGATATTTACTTCACATTCTGGACTACTTTATTTCCCAATACCTTTGCATATCCTCTGACAAGGCTGGGATCCGATCACACACCTATTATTATCCAAGTGGAATCTGCTATTCCCAAGTGCCAAATATTCAGATTCGAAGACTACTGGCTGGAATTCGATGAATTTAAAGAAACTGTGGAAAAATATTGGCAGCATACTGGAATATACAGAAACCCAGCACAGGACATCACGGCTAGATTCAAATCACTTCGACATGGATTGAAAATATGGAGTAAGACACTATCGAAGCTGTCCATCATTATTGATAACTGTAACTATATACTGGCTTTGTTTGATGGGTTAGAGGAGCAAAGACAGTTATCTATTCCAGAGAAAAACTTCAGAATTGCACTAAAAGCACATCTATATAGGATGCTTGAAGCAAAGAGATTATACTGGAGAACGAGAGCAAATATCAGATGGGCCAAACTTGGCAATGAAAATACCAAGTCTTCCATGCAGTGGCTACTAGAAATTATAGGCATAACAAAATTGCTTCTCTTACTTCGGATGATGGTGTCATTGCCACAGAACATGAACAGAAAGCTGCAATTCTTTGGAATTCTTTTACCAACAGACTTGGTAGGAGTGAAGATCCAAATATGGCATATGATCTTGGCAGTATGATCACACCACAAAATCTTCAGGAACTAGAGGCTCCTTTCACGACTGAAGAAATTGATGATATAATCAAGTATATGCCTCCGGACAAGTCCCCTGGTTCGGATGGATTTAATGGATTATTCATGAAGAAATTTTGGTATCTAATGAAGCATCAGTTCTACAGTATCTGCAGCATGTTTCATAGTGGTAATCTTGACTTGAGCAGTATTAACACAGCATATATAACTCTAATCCCAAAGGTCCAAAATCCAGAAAAGGCAGCAGACTACAGGCCTATATCTCTTGTGAGCATGGGACTGAAAATAATTACAAAGATACTTGCTAACAGACTACAAAAGGTAATCATCCCACTGATCCATATGAATCAATATGGTTTTATAAAGTCAAGAACAATCCAAGACTGCATTTCATGGGCATTTGAATATCTGAATATTTGTCACAAGTCCAAAAGGGAGATTGTTATTGTCAAAATTGACTTTGAAAAAGCGTTTGACATGGTTGAATATAATGCCATACTTGAGATGCTCAATCATCTTGGATTTGGAGAAGTGTTTATTGGATGGATTAAGAATATCCTCTACTCGGCCAGTACATCAGTTATACTCAATGGAGTTCCAGGCAAAACTATCAGATGTAAGAGAGGAGTAAGACAAGGTGACCCCCTCTCTCCATTACTATTTGTTACCACTGCCGAGCTGCTCCAAATTGTGATTAATAAGGCCTGGGAAGAGGGAATGATTTCATTGCCACTTGATCACTCCTATGGCCAGAAATATCCAATTCTCCAATACGCCGATGACACGTTGATTATCATGCCAGCAGATCACGCACAAATACTGAATCTGAAAAACATTCTGCAAGTTTTCTCTAGCTCCACGGGTTTAAAGGTTAATTACCACAAATCCTCGATGGTCCCTATCAACACTCTACATGAAAAAACAGAGGAACTTGCCCAGATTTTTGGCTGTAAAGTTGAAGCAATGCCATTTACTTATCTTGGATTACCAATGGGAACATCCAGACCTAGAGTGGATGATGGTACCTGTGATCTGCAAAATCGATAAGAGATTATCAGGTATCTCCAATTTATTGTCACACTGTTCTAGACTTGTGGTTATTAAATCTGTGATATCAGCCATGCCAAACCATATTATGTGTGCTCTTAAAGTTCATTATACACATACTGATCACATGGAAAAATCAATGAGAGTATTTCTTTGGCATGGAAAGGATATTGAAAATGGTGGTAAATGTTTAGTAAAATGGAAAAACGTTTGCTTACCAAAGGAGGCAGGAGGTCTTGGTGTTCTGAATTTGAGGGAACAGAACAAGGCGTTGTTGATAAAAAATTGTACAAATTCTTTAACCAGCAAGATATACCTTGGGTGAATTTACTCTGGAATGCTTACTACCAGAATGGTATTTCTGCAACGAGCCAGAATAGGAATGGATCCTTTTGGTGGAGAAGTTGCTTATCTTTCCTAGAAGATTTCAAACGAATGACTACTTGTGTGCCTGGGAATGGTAATAGCACTTATTTATGGGATGATAAATGGCAGGAGGAGGCACTCAGATTTAAATTTCCAGAGCTATATTCTTTTGCCGAGAGTAAAATGATCACTGTTAATCAAGCAAAGGGTCTGACTACAGGGCAGTTACAGGACTTTTTCTCTCTTCCACTCTCAGAGATTGCATATGAACAATGCTTGCTGTTAAAAGATATGGTCAATGAAATAAGCAATAGAAATGGAGAGAGAGACATTTGGAAATTTCCATGGAACAGTTCAAAATATGTCACCAAGAAGGTTTATTTGGAGCTCATAAAACCTCCTGTGACACCAGCACCATTCATGTGGATTTGGAAATCCCCCTGTCTTCCTAAGCACAAGTTTTTCTGCTGGCTTATGCTACAGGATAGATTGAATACTAGAGATTTGTTGACAAGGAAAAACTTTCATGTGGAATCAACGGACTGTGTGCTTTGTGATGAATCCATCCGAGAGACAATGCAGCACATGTTCTTTTCCTGTAGCTTCAGCAAGGAATTCTGGGAGAAAATTGGAGAAGAATGGGATACTAATCTTCCCTTTATACCGATGCTCATGGATACTAAAACCAGATCAACTTCGCCTTTCTTCAAAGTGGCAATGATAGCTGGATGCTGGAGTTTGTGGAATCATAGAAATAAAATAATTTTCGAGAATGAAGACAGAGACCAGGGTGTATGCTTCTCATTTTTCAAATCGTCCATAGAAGATATCAGGCATAGGGTTAAGCCCAGCCTGAGAGATGGCATGTCAGATTGGCTAGATTTGATGTAATTTCCTTTATGAACTGTCCGAGAACTGTTTGTAAATATTTATCTTTATAAAAAATGAAAAAATGACGCAGTGGGGGTCTTCCCCACTGTTCCCAGCGTCAAAAAAAAAAAGGTTGCACTTATAACAATTCATCAAATTCTCCTAGGGCATATATGGATTTCCATCCGCATCGGTGCGTCGATCAATGCTCAATTTAGTACAGGTAAGGATGTCAATATTAACATCTTCCGATAAAAATGAAGACATAAAGAACACAATGGCCTAACTTAGAACTACACCATCATAAAAAAAGATGTGCATATAGCGCCATGGCTCCGAGTGAAATGTCTTGACCGTTTTCGGTCTCGGCGATGGCACTGTCTAGCGTCGTTGCCCTGTCGTCGTGGAGCGGATGTCATCTTCGTCCGCATCCCATTGTCATCGGTGGGAAAGTTCGGATCTTTCTGAAAGACCTTTGGTGGGGTGGGGCGGTATCAGCAACGTCTATCTTTTGCACGTGGCTTAGTTGCCCTGCGCTCGACCCTCGCTGCCCCGTTGGCGGGATTGGCGCTCCACGCCCCGGAGTGAGAGGACATGCGGTGCTCTCCAGCAACAGCTTGGTGGGTGCGGTGCGACGGTGTCTGGTGGTTTCTCAAGGCGGTGTGGTGTCACCCCTCTAGTCGGTAGTCTTGGGTGCATCTTGTGGGGGTGAGGCCATGACGTTGCAAAATTGGTGAAGCTGGAGAGATAGCAGAGCATACTCTCTAGTACCATTGGTCCATACTCTACTACTAGGTTAATTTAAGGTCGTCGTCAACACCCAAACCAGATTTACGACTTTGTCACATGAGAGACGACCAGCTGATGGTTTTGCACCCGTTGCTTGCTTGGCATGTCTGTCCACGCCACGTACACATGCATGCTAGCTACTCCAAAAATGATTAGTTAATCCTCTCCTTTATGTGTTGGTCGCTCCAAATTTATCACATGTCACTGTCACCGTGTGATTTACTCGTTAGCAGAATTAAGGTTGTAAGAATAACTAACCTAAGCAAGCTACTGGCCGGGCCGTTAGTTAATTTGTTAATCCAATTTCAAAGGGGCGGTGACTTTCGAGAGTTCAAGAACTAATTTGCCACTCCCCGCAAAAACAAAAACAAAAAATTTGCCATGGGCTCTTAATTACTTAATCGAGACGTAAGAGAAAAAGCGAGCGACTTAATCAGTACTACCTCCGGTCGGATTTAATTGTCGAGGACAGTATACTGCAGTAGTATAAAATACTACTTAGCTCGCGACAGTTATTACAGATTGGGGATTACATTTTTCTTCTAGGATTCTTGTAAAGGCAACTGAGATTATTCTAATATAAAAGTACTCCTATGAAACCAGAACCTATTAGATCGATCAGGTGGAAGGGAATAAACCCCAGATTCACTGCATTTGGAACGAATTGCATGCCGATTAACCTGACTTGTCATACTCGCACGTGAGCTAATAGAAGCCACTCACCACCAGCATGTTTGGATCCCTGGTCAAGACATGCATACATGTACCTAACCTAACCTGCCTTGAGTTGGGCTCTTCTTTGCAATGCCACGTCAGTACGCACGCACGCACGCTCCATTCCACTACACCCGTCAACCCCAAAAAAAGCAGAAGAACATGTCCTTTGTTTGTTGCTTTCTTTTAGGGAACTACCCACGCCATGGAAACTCAAAAATGGCACCCGCCTTTATCTGCTCTCTATCTGTCCATTTTGTTTACTCCTTTTATACCTAATTATCATGCTGCATTATGGGTTTATTTAAAATCATTTTTTAAAGTTTGACCAAGTCTACATATACTCTACTGACCTTAAAAGGGTAGCAAAATACTTCATCGACAAAGTTGCCGGAAAAATATTAACTTTTGATCTAGTTTCAGATGTAGAATAACTCTTATTCGCTAGACATGCAGAAATTATCGAATCCAAAAATTGATTAAGCTTGGTGCAGTGACTTCTACAAGTTTTTTTCTCACTTATCGTATTAGTTTCATTGACTAACACGAATAAATTGCAGTAGTTATTAACAATAACGAAATAGAACATGGTAAAGATTTCACATGAAGCTGCATGCTTACACATGTTGAGGATTACAAGATAAATATTAAGCATATTATTTGAAAATACATAAGTGGGTGATGCGTCCTTATAACACGATGACCATATTACCGCAGCATCATAGATCGAATTGTCCAAGTTTTGCCCCTATTATCTCTCGAGGGGTTGGCTCATTTTTATATCTCTCTTGGCTCGTTTAGTACGAATTTGTTAGACCAACACATTAGCATTTGATGATGTCAGCGTTGCCCCTGAGGGAATCGGTTCCAGATGTCATATTGATCTTACTGTCAGCGGGGTTTGTCGTGGACCTCCTCTCTACCCTACTTGTTTCCTTTACTTGTATCGATCTTCGTTGCCTCAAGTATGAACGAGTACTAGGATATATCGAGGTAATGACAAGGGACAAATAATTGCATGAATGTATAGAGCAAAATCGTACCATCAATCCCTTCTCATGCGCACATGGGGGGTGATGTTGTACCTCGGCCCTTAGCCAAGTGGACTACTCTCGCATCACTACCAAATCATAAGTGGAAGAAATTGCATAAAAGAATTCTTAAAGATGAATTATTAATAATCTTACAACGTCGCCGATCGTGATGGAATCAAGATTAAAGGTAGAGGTCTAATATATTGGATAATGGACATGGTTGTTGTGGCATGACTTGGGCGTCGCGTGTTGTTAAAGATGGATTGGCGCTCTATCCTTTATAGCTTGCAGATGACAAAAATAGGGTTTCAGGGCGCTTCTGAATCGAATTAATCGCGAGTCTTTCTACAAAGCGTGCAATGCAGACGTCATTGAGACAAGAATAAGGTTTCGAGAGCATGTGACAAACCCTATTCTACGATCTATCACCTACAAGATTAACCACGGAATCCTGGGACATGAGATATCTAATTTTTACAACCAAATTAGTTGGATAATCTAGGAACATAAGAAACTTGTAAGATAATATGTAAACGTTATTTGATTTGAATATTTTCTTGGATGGATTTATTGTGCTTATTGTTTCTATTTCATGCATATACATGTATTGACAAATTTTGCTGTGATGCTTATATTAAGAGACTCTGGTTTCTAGTTTTTCATTGAACCATACAAAACTTAACCGACCTTGACAGCTAACCAACATCGTATAGTGAAGATACTGTTTTATTCAAGACACCATCCAAAATTATACTCTTATTTTTCATGGGGATGATATGAGCCTACCTATATTTATACAAAATATTTTTACTTTATTAGGTTGACACCGCTAAAATTTACCTAGTTTCTTCCACTAATACCATTTTAACATATCATAAAATTAATATTTTCTGTGTAAGAACATTAAACACACATTGGTTTTCCAACGTAAAGTTCAAACTTCTCCGTTAAAAAATCCAATCGCCCATGTGGTATTAGGTTGCCATAAAAACATGTTATTTTTCAAATTTTGGTTTTGACATTTTATTGAATTGTGTTCAATGTAATCTAAGAAAATAAGAAAGGGTGACAAAATTACATTTCTAATGTATAATTTTGACACTTGGATAATTTACAATGAATATATGTGTGTGAATGGGTTGATTTTTTCTTTAAATATAATATAGAGTGTTCTACGATATATATGCGTCTAGAAAATATCTTAATAGTCGAGTATAATTGTTTAGCTTAGGCATAATAACAACTAATATTTGTATTATACGAGGTGTCAATAAGTGGTTTGTCTAGGGATCCTCGTCGCACCATTACTAGTTGGCATTGCTCATCCTTTCATAGCAGAAGAGGACCAGAATGCAGAATTTTAATAATTTTTTCTTTGCAATCATTAAAGATATGAAAGAAAGGGATTAGGGGACTTATGATTGGATAGGAGGGATGAATGCATGGGTCTACGCACCAAGATGAAGAACAAAAGCAACAAAAAAAGATGATAAATTCATTTGGTCAAGGGACGAGAAGCATATATGATACACCACCGAGGACAAGGAGTAATGCAATTTGCACTTTGTTCAAACATATACGCACGTATACTGTTTGCACGTGTTAGTTACCAGGGCACACGAACATGCTACGATGTTTCTAGCTAAGAACCTTCTAGGAACCAAGCAATCAAAGAGTAATTGACCGACGTTATCTACGATAATTTGACCGTTTAACAAACATAGGGGCGTCCAATAAACCTATCTCTCATTCCCCGCCAAAGAAAAGCCCTCAGCCCTGACTAAGACTAGTCACAATGGGGAGTATCATATAGTAGTATCATGCACATGATACTAGTATATGTTACTACCTTCATAATGGATAGTAACATATTTGTGATATCATATAATACTACATTTATTAGGTTGTAGACTCATATTGCATTGGAATCCGTTATGTTACGGTATCTACCTATGATACCACTATCACCCCTCTCTTCATTAATTGCAGTGCCATGTCATCTTTTTGTCAACATGTCATGCATGATACTACCTATGATACCTCCATTGTGACTAGTCTAATCGGAACTAATGTACGAGGGTAATTAAGGATTTCGTCAAGAGTCAAGACCCGAGCTGGTCGTTGGCATCATAGAAACCGATTTTTTTTGTTGACTTTTGTCACTTTGGCAGGATGAGAGCAACCGGTAGGTGGTTTTGCACTGCGAGCTAGATCCGGCGGCTAGCAGCTTGCTTGTCACTTGGCTACCTCACTCAACACAGATGAACATGTGCACTACCACTGCCATGGCAGCTTGTGGATTGTCCAAATGTTCTAATTCTTGCTGTGTTGGTCACTCTAGCTTGTGTCAGATGTCACTGTCAATTCATCAATATCCCATGCGTCTGTAATCGGTAAGATTAAGGTTGTCAGAGGAAGCTAAGCTACTATAAACGGTTCGTTAAACCAATTCGATGGTTTGTGGACTTTTTGGGACTTCAGGAACTAATTTGCTTGCCACAATCTCTTGGTCATAGCTGGTTGGCCCTGACTTATCGGTTCGACCATCATAACTACTGTTTTTTATTACACACGCACGCACGTGGCTGAGAGAGCCACTCACTCAGCATTCAGCAACATGCATGTCTGGATGCATCCACGCATGTAATTTTTCAGCTTGTCTGTTTTTTTTTTTTAACAGGAAGCTTGTCTGCTTCAGTTTGAGTTCTCATTATGCAACGTCAGCACGCACGAACGCTCAATTCCACTTCACGTCTTCACCCATCAACACCGAGACTAACAAAAAACTGAATTTGGGAACTATTCACAACAGCTATCTTTCTTAACTGAATTCAAACCAAAACATTTTGGCGCTTCAGAACTTATACACAGCGTGCATGCTCTTTCTCAATCTGCCGATGAGTGCGTGCTCTGATCAATGCAGAGGCCGGGTTCCCCACTTCGACAGACAATTTCTCACCCTATTGTCGGTTTCTCCGGTTTAGAAGAATAGTGGTCTAGCTGAATTGTTCAACACAATCGGGCCATCATTAAGCAACAGGGAAGAAAAGAAAGAGATCGATCCATTGTCTTCAAGTCATCACTCATCACCAAGACTCTACTTTTGCCGATCAAGCTCATTGCAAAGTCAGACGGAGTGGTGGCTCCAGCACCATGAAACAGAGGCAGTGGAGGTCGTCCCGTCCTGGGAGGCGCCGAGCAGCTCCTCCAGGTAGTCTGCGCCGAGGTCCTCCAGCTCCATCACGCCCTCCGGACGCCGGGCGGCCTTGGGCTTCCGGCTCGCCGCCGCCGGCCGCCTCCGATGCATGGAATGCCGCCGCTTGAGCGCCAGTACGGGCGACAACCCGTCGGCGCGCCCGCACACGTCGTCGCCGGCGCCGACCAGCGATCGCCGGACCTGCTCGGCGGGGAAGTTGAGCACGGCGGCGCCACCCCGCATCGCGAAGGCCGCCTGGTCGTACGCCAGCGCCGCCTCCTCCGGGCTGTCGAAGGTGCCCAACCACACCCGCACGCCGTTACGCGTCGAGTCCCGGATTTCCGCCGCGAACTTGCCCCACGGCCGCTTTCGCACCCCGCGGAACGCGCGTCCGCAACCGCCGCCGACGCGCACGGCTCCGTCTCCCTCAGTTTCCTCGTGTTTCACTGGCGCTGCCGTCGTGGGCGCTTGCGTGGAGGCGTCCTGGGAGTGGGAGAGCATGTCGAGCAGGAGCATCTCGTCGGCGTCGTTGGTGTCGAATGGTAGCATAGGCGGTGTGGCCGGGGCGCGATGCCACGGCGCGGAGTCGGCAGAGCCGGTGGAGGAGCCCGGCGAGAGGAGTTGGCCGGTCGGGAGCTGGTGGAATGCTGCTGCTCGTTGGTGCGTGGTCATGGCGCAGCGGGTCAAGAAGTTGACGACACCGGTGGTGAGGCGCGGAGACGAAGATGAAGAGGAAGCGGTGCTGCTGGGATCATACATTGAATAGTGGTGGCGGGAAAGTTAGATGGGGAGCAGAGAAGGGCACAATTGGAATCATAGAAAAATGCTCTGTTTTCTTGTTTGACACTTGAAAAGATCCCCTGTTTTGTGGGTTCTTTAACTGTTCTTTTGGATGCCTTGCCAATTGGGGCTGCGAAGATAATAATTCAGGTGTGATGGTGACCTGATTTTAGTTTTAGGACTACCATACCGCGCGTCCCATTCCGGAACTGCCACGTGAGCGTGTGTCAGAGGTGGGCAAAATCAGGATGTTTGCCGAGAGATCCAACAGTTGAGTGACACAGTTCGCTCGCTGCACTTTTCGTATTTTTATGGTGATACTGTTTGTTCTAGATTCTTAGAAATCATGTTCCTGATTTTATTTCATTTAAAACAAAATCAACATTGTCTACAACTAAAGAGAGTTCAAACTAACATTAAAAATTACCAGCTCAACAATCTAAGCAAAACATGAAAATAGTCTGCAGCCAAGTGCTGGAGCACTACACTGAACAACTCCTAGGAAAGCATCATATCAACTCGAGATAGAACTACTAAGAACGAGACATGCATGGAGGCTTCCATATTTGGAATTGGAGCGGAGACGAAGTCACCACATGAATGGCATCGCCGTCTTCAAGGTGCTCTTTCAGATATGCAGTACCGCCCTCCCTTCATAATCAGAGTTTGTAGTCGCCACCTAGGTAGCAATCCAACGAAAAACATATGCATCTCAGCCGGTTCCATCCTCAACGGAGTCTTGAGCATTTCCATCTAAATGCCCACGAATTGAGTGAACTCCCCCCCCCCCCCCCCCCCCCCCCCTCTAGCTTCTTGAACGGAATGATGTAGATCTTCATATATGAATACAGTAGACGCCGAACCTGATTCATATTGATACCAAAATTTCCGTTAAAAGCTAAGCTATTTCTACTATTCTGGATACTCCAGCGAACATTAATACCTACATTCAAATGCATTAAACGTCTGTTGCAAATCCGTTCATAAGCAAACAATTCAAATTAAATAATATGAACATCAGAAACCTCATTCACTAACTCCCAAAGTATTTTCCAGCAATGCATTCCAAAAATAGATGAACAACTGACTCAATTTATTTGCAAAGTTCACATTGTATAGGTTTTTTTTGCATTTTCTCATAATATTTTTAGTCAATACCTTGTTCTGGGAGAAAAGCCACAGAAAACCTGAATCCTAGGAGGCACCTTTAAATCCCATAAAATTGACTGGTATAAAGGTTTAACACCTCTAAAATTAACTAAATCATACATGGACTTGGAAGAATAAACCCCATTTGATTCATATTGGTAGACCTGTTGATCCTCCAATAAATTCAAAGTCCTACCAAGCACAAGGATCATTGGATCATCATTTCATTTGTAAAGGTTCTCCTAAATATCACATCTAAGTTGAGAACCATCCCAAAGCTCAGCAATAATCCTGGTATGTTGGTTTGGAACAAAATAAATGTCCAAAAACAAGGTAGATGGCCATAAAAAGATTTTTTACCTTTTTTCCGGTTTCAGATGTAGTAATAACTCTTATTCCCTCCAAAAGTGATTAAACTTTGGTGAAGTGACTTCTACAAGTTTTTTTGTTGAATATTCACTACCAACAATAAATTCCATTAGTTATTACAAAATTAGGTTAGGGTATAGGTTTCACAAGCAGCTGCATACACACATTTAATAGTACAAATGGGTATTTCTATCTTTGTATTGAACTATAACTTGATCTCTTATGATGATGTATATCCAATTTTAATTTCCACGAATCTCTAGAATACAATAGATCAATAGCTCACAAGGAAAAGCAAGTTTATAAGAAAAATTCACACATGAAATTTTGAGGTTCGTGCGCAAAATCTCCAAAAAAAATATACAATGCCCTCTGATAATGAATACAAAACAAACGGTTAATATGTCATGCAGATTACTTGAAATTTTGGAGAACGAAAGAAATACCATGGTTTTGCATCCTCTCTCAGGAGACCAACGGTGGCAATTGAAATTAACTAGGTAACCATTTAATCCTTTTAATATTTCAACCTTACTATGTTTGTTTTGTAATCGTTGTAGTCAACTACCCAAATGTAAATAGGTAAACTATGATGTAATGTAGAACCCTAATCTAAATAGTACCTAATATTCAAGTATCTTCATTTTTTAACAAAGTCAAAGCTCGGCCTAATTTGAAGATAAGGAATAAGTAAATAATAGAATACATATTATAAAATGCTCTGCCCAAGCCACCACTCTACAAAATACACACGCCACCTCAATTTGTTATAAGGAGATGCGGCACTACAGTCTCGCTAACCACTCGAGCATTCGTGCAATGCTAGACTACTCACACAGAGAGAGAAGTTAAAGATTGAGTCATCGACAACACAATCAACTAAATCGACATCAACATCATCATTCGTCATGAGTATGCAAATGAACTAATGCCATATTTAATTATGTATAGTACATATCATGCTCACAAATCTACTGAAAAAATACATCAACATCAATTCGGACAAATGCATAGTAGTACATTATGGACTCCTAATCTACCTCATACGAAACGAGACGACAAAAAACAAAAAAATACCAATAACAATTTCCCTATCACTCAAAGAGTCAAATGCAATAAGAAAAGGCCAAGGGGGAACAAAAAATGAGAAAATCGAGACTTTAGTTTAATTTAAATAAATGATCAATAGAATCATCAAGCACACATTGTTAACCAATAACGTTACACCTCACAAAGCATGCGCAAAATGACAGTGTCCAATTACCACATCACAAAAATATAAACATCATATCAAATAATATGGCAAAGAAACAAGATAATATAATATTAGCCTCATATGCATAAACATATAATCTACAATGAAATGCAATTGAGTACAATACATGCACACACAAAATATGAAAAGATAAGAACATGAGATGATAAATTAAAAAATTAACTAACCCCCATTATACTTATACAAACAAAACACGGTAGTCTAAACATATGACATAGACCAGGATATTATTAATACATTTACTACGGGCGCGGCGTGCCGCCGCGCCTACGCCTACTAGTGTACCTAACCTGCCTTGAGTTGGGTTCTTCTTTACAATGCCACGTCAGCACGCACGCACGCTCCATTCCACTACACCCATCAACCCCCAAAAAAACAGAAGAACATATCCTTGTTTGTCGATTTCTTTTAGGGAACTATCCACGCCATGGAAACTCTCCTTTTTAACTCAAAAATGGCACCCGCCTTTATCTGCTCTCTATCTGTCCATTTCGTTTACTCCTTGTGTACCTAATTATCCTGCTGTATTATGGGCTTAGTTAATATCAATTTTTTGAAGTTTGACCAAGTCCACATGTATTCTAATGACCTTAAAAGGGAAGCAAAATATTTCATAGACAACGTTGCTGGAAAAAACAAAAACTTTTAATCTAGTTTCAGATGTAGGAATAACTCTTATTCGCTAGACATGCAGAAATTATCGAATCCATAAATTGATTAAGCTTGGTGCAGTGACATCTACAAGTTTTTTTTGTCACTTATCATATTTGTTTCATTAACTAACACGAATAAATTGTAGTAGTTATTAACAATAACGAAATAGAACAGGGGTAAAGATTTCACATGAAGCTGCATACACATGTCGAGGATTCGACATTGGCGAATATTAAGCATATTATTTGAAAATACATAAGTGGGTGATGCGTCTTTATAATACGATGACCATACTACCGCAGTATCATAGATCGAGTTGTCCGAGTTTGCCCCTATTCCGTCTCGAGGGGTTGTCTCGTTTATTACGAATTTGGTAGACCAACACATTAGCATTTGATGATGTCAGCGTTGCCCCTGACGGAGTCAGTTCCAGATGTCGTATTGATTTACTGTCAGCAGGGTTTGTCGTAGACTTCTGCTCTAGTCTACTTGTTTCATTTACTTGTACCGGTCTTCGTGACCTCGGGTATTAGTGAGTACTAGGATATATCGAGGTAAAGACAAGGGACCGATAATAGCACGACTATATAGAGCAAGATCGTACCATCATGCTCTACCTCGGCCCTTATCTAAGTGGGCTACTCACGCATCACTACCGAATCATAGGTGGAAGCAATTGCATAAAGGAATTCTTAAAGATTAATTATTAATAATCTTACAATGTCGCCGATCGTGATGGAATTAAGATTAAAGGTACATGCCTAATATATTAGATAATGGACATGGTTGTTGTGGCGTGACTTGGGCATCACATGTTGTTCAAGATGGATTGGCGCCCTCTCCTTAATCGAGTTAATAGCCGGTACTTCTACAAAGCGTGTCAATGCGGACGACATTGAGGACAAGAATAAGGTTTCGAGAGCATGTGACAAACCCTATTCTACGATCTATCGCCCTTTACAAGATTTAGCAAAGAATCCTAGGACATGAGATCTCTCATTTTTGCAACCAAATTAGTTGGATAATCTAGAAACATAAGAAACTTGTTATTATGTAAACGTATTTGATTTGAATATTTTCTTTGGATGCATTGTGCTTATTGTTACTATTGCATGCATAGACATATATTGAAAATTTCTGCTTTGATTATTATATTGAGAGACTCTGTCTTCTAGCATCTCGTTGAACCCTACATAACTTTACCGACCCTGATAGCTAAGACAACAACTAATGGTGAAGATGTAGTTTTAATCGTTTAAAGACACCATCCAAAATCATACTCTTATTTTTCATGGGGATGATATGAGCCTAATCAAACATCATGTACCTATATTTATACCAAATATTTTTACTTTATCAGATTGACGCCGCTAAAATTTACTGAGTTTCTTCCAATAATACCATTTTAACATATCATATAATTAATATTGTGCTTATAAGAACATTAAACACACATTGGTTTTCCAACGTAAAGTTCAAACTTCTCCGTTAAAAAATTCAATCGCACATGTGGTATTAGGTTGCCATAAAAACATGTTATTTTTGAAGTTTTGTTTTTAGACATTTTATTGAATTGTGTTCAATCTAATCTAAGGAATAAGAAAGGATGACAAAATTACATTTCAAATGTATAATTTGACACTTAGATAATTTACAATGAATATATGTTTGTGAATGGGGGGGGGGGGGGGGGGGGGATATAGAGTGTTCTAAGATATATATGCGTCAACAAAATATCTTAATAGTCGAGTATAATTATTTAGCTTAGGCACAATAACAACTAATATTTGTATTATATGAGGTGTCAATAAGTGGTTTGTCTATGGATCCTCTTCGCACCATTACTAGTTGGCACTGCTCATCCTTTCAAGGTCGCATGCGACTCTCCATAGGAGAAGAGGACCAAAATGAAGAATTTAAATAGATTTTTTTCTTTGCAATCATTAGAGATAAGAAAGAAAGGGATTAGGGGACTTATGATTGGATAGGAGGGATGAATGCATGGGTCTACGCACCAAGATGAAGAACAAAAGCAACAACAAAAAAAGAGAGGATAAATTCATTTGGTCAAGGGACCAGAAGCACATATGAATATGATACACCACCAAGGACATGGAGTAGTTCAATTTGCACTTTGTTCATACATATACGTACGTATGTTGCTTGCACGTGTTAGTTACCAGGGCACACGAACATGCTACGATGTTTCTAGCTAAGAACCTTCTAAGAACCAAGCAATCAAATAGTAATTGACCGACGTTATCGACGATAATTTGGGCAAATAGTAATTGACTAATCGGAACTAATGTGTACGAGGATAATTAAGGATTTCGTCAAGAGTCAAGACCCGAGCTGGTCGTTGGCATCATAGAAACCGATTTTTTTTTGACTTTTGTCACTTGGCAGGATGAGAGCAACCGGTAGGTGGTTTTGCACCGCGAGCTAGATCCGGCGGCTAGCAGCTTGCTTGTCACTTGGCTACCTCACTCAACAGTCAACACAGATGAACATGCGTACTACCACTGCCATGGCAGCTTGTGGATTGTCAAATGTTCTAATTCTTGCTGTGTTGGTCACTCTAGCTTGTGTCAGATGTCACTGTCAATTCATCAATATCCCATGCGTCTGTAATCGGTAAGATTAAGGTTGTCAGACAAGGCTAAGCTACTATAAACGGTTCGTTAAACCAATTCGATGGTTTGTGGACTTTTTGGGACTTCAAGAGCTAATTTGCTTGCCACACTCTCTTGGTCATAGCTGGTTGGTCATAGAACCACAAGCTGCATATGAGGTGAGATACTGAGATGTGCCATACCTTATTGGTTCGACCATCATAACTACTGTTTTTTTATTACAGACGCACGCACGTGGCTGAGAAAGCCACTCACTCAACAACATGCATGTTTGGACCTCGTCAAGACGTGCACCCATGCATCTCAAAATCATACTCTTATTTTTCATGGGGATGATATGAGCCTACCTATATTTATACCAAATATTTTTACTTTATTAGATCGACACCACTAAAATTTACCTAGTTTCTTTCAATAATACCATTTTAACATATCATATAATTAATATTTTCCGTGTAAGAACATTAAACACACATTGGTTTTCCAACGTAAAGTTCAAACTTATCCGGAAAAATCTCCAATCGCCCATGTGGTATTAGGTTGCCATAAAAACATTTTATTTTTCAAAAAAAAAATTGGACAAAATTACATTTCTAATGTATAATTTTGACACTTGGATAATTTACAATGAATATATGTGTGTGAATGGGTCGATTTTTTCTTTAAATATAATATAGTGTTCTACGATATATATGCGTCTAGAAAATATCTTAATAGTCGAGTATAATTGTTTAGTTTAGGCACAATAACAACTAATATTTGTATTATATGAGGTGTCAATGAGTGATTTGTCTAGGGATCCTCGTGGCACCATTACTAGTTGGCATTGCTCATCCTTTCATGGTCGCAAGCGACTCTCCATAGGAGAAGAGGACCAAAATGAAAATTTTGAGTAATTTTTTCATTGCAATCATTAAAGATATGAAAGAAAGGGATTAGGGGACTTATGATTGGATAGGAGGGATGAATGCATGGGTCTACGCACCAAGATGAAGAGCAAAAACAAAAAAACAAAAAAAGAGGATAAATTCATTTGGTCAAGGGACGAGAAGCATATATGACACACCACCAAGGACAAGGAGTAATGCAATTTGCACTTTGCTCAAACATATACGTACGTATGCTGTTTGCACGTGTTAGTTACCAAGGCACACGAACATGCTACGATGTTTCTAAGAACCTTATAAGAACCAAGCAATTAGAGAGTAATTGACCGGCGTTATCTACGATAATTTGGGCGTCCAATAAACCTATCTCTCATTCCCCACCAAAGAAAAGCCCTCAGCCCTGACTAATCGGAACTAATGTGTACGAGGGTAATTAAGGATTTCGTCAAGAGTCAAGACCCGAGCTGGTCGTTGGCATCATAGAAACCGATTTTTTTTTTTTTTTTTGACTTTTGTCACTTTGGCAGGATGAGAGCAACCGGTAGGTGGTTTTGCACCGCGAGCTAGATCCGGCGGCTAGCAGCTTGCTTGTCACTTGGCTACCTCACTCAACACAGATGAACATGCGCACTACCACTGCCATGGCAGCTTGTGGATTGTCAAATGTTCTAATTCTTGCTGTGTTGGTCACTCTAGCTTGTGTCAGATGTCACTGTCAATTCATCGATTTCCGATGCGTCTGTAATCGGTAAGATTAAGGTTGTCAGACCAAGCTAAGCTACTATAAACGGTTCGTTAAACCAATTCGATGGTTTGTGGACTTTTTGTTTGGGACTTCAAGAACTAATTTGCTTGCCACAATCTCTTGGTCATAGCTGGTTGGTCATAGTACCACAAGCTGCATATGAGATGAAATATACCTTATCGGTTCGACCATCATAACTACAGTTTTTTTATTACACACGCACGCACGTGGCTGAGAGAGCCACTCACTCAACAACATGCATGTTTGGACCTCGTCAAGACGTGCACCCATGCATGGATTCTTCTGCTTGTGTGCTTGAATTTGAGTTCTCATTTTGCAACGTCAGCACGCACGTACGCTCCATTCCACTTCACATGTCAACACCAAGACTGACAACGATCTCTTCTAAACTGAATTTGGGGAACTATTCACAACAGCTAAACTTAACTCAATTCAAACCATAACATTTTGGCGCTTCAGAACTTATACACAGCGTGCATGCTCTTTCCCCGTCTGCTGATGAGTGCGTGCTCTGAACAACGCAGAGGCCGGGTTCCCCACTTCGAAGGAATGTTTTTTCCTCACCTAGTCTAGCTGAATTTTCCACCACGATCGGCCCCATCATTGAGCAACAGGGAAGAAAAGAAAGAGATCGATCCATCATCTTCAAGTCGTCACTCATCACCACTCTCTTCTTGCCGATCAAGGTCATTGCAAAGTCAGACGGAGTGGTGGCTCCAGCACCATGAAACAGAGGCGGTGGAGGTCGTCCTGTCCTGGGAGGCGCCGAGAAGCTCCTCCAGGTAGTCTGCGCCGAGGTCCTCCAGCTCCATCACGCCCTCCGGACGCCGGGCGGCCTTGGGTTTCCGGCTCGCCGCCGCCGGCCGCCTCCGATGCATGGAATGCCGCCGCTTGAGCGCCAGCACGGGCGACACCCCGTCGGCGCGCCCGCACACGTCGTCGCCGGCGCCGACCAGCGATCGCCGGACCTGCTCCGCGGGGAAGTTGAGCACGGCAGCGCCACCCCGCATCGCGAAGGCCGCCTGGTCGTACGCCATCGCCGCCTCCTCCGGGCTGTCGAAGGTGCCCAGCCACACCCGCACGCCGTTCCGCGTCGAGTCCCGGATCTCCGCCGCGAACTTGCCCCACGGCCGCTTCCGCACCCCGCGGAACGCGCGTCCGCAGCCTCCGCGCACGGCTCCGTCTCCCTCAGTTTCCTCTTGTTTCACTGGTGCTGCCGTCGTCGGCGCTTGCCCGGATGCATCCTGGGAGTGGGAGAGCATGTCGAGCAGGAGCATCTCGTCGGCGTCGTTGGTGTCAAATGGTAGCAGAGGCGGTGTGGCCGGGGCGCGATGCCACGGCGCGGAGTCGGCCGAACCGGTGGAGGAGCCCGGCGAGAGGAGTAGACCGGTTGGGGGCTGGTGGAATGCTGCTGCTCGTTGGTGCGTGGTCATGGCGCGGCGGGTCAAGAAGTTGACGAGCCGGTGGTGAGGCGCGGAGAAGAAGATGAAGAGGAAGCGGTGCTGCTGGGATCAGACATTTGAATTGTCTTTCAATCTTTGAGTTGAAACGGCTGGAGGTGCACCAGTTTTTATAGTGGTGGCGGGAAAGTTAGATGGGGAGCAGAGAAGGGCACAATTGGAATCATTGAAAAATGCTCTGTTTTCTTGTTGACACTTGAAAAGATCCCCTGTTTTGTGGGTTCTTTAACTCTTTCTTTTATGCCTTGCCAATTGGGGCTGCGAAGATAATAATTCAGGTGTGATGGTGACCTGATTTTAGTTTTAGGACTACCATACGGCGTGACCCATTCCGGGACTGCCACGTGTCCGTGTGTCAGATCAGGATGTTGGCCGGGAGATCTGACGGTTGAGATCGCACCGCGCTGCGTGTCAAGAATTGCCTCGTTCGCTTGTTGCACTTTTTGTATATTTATGGTGATACTATTTTTTTCTAGATTCTTCGAAATCCTCTTCCCGCTTTTATTTCATTCAAAACAAAATCAACATTGTCTACAACTAAAGAGAGTTCAAACTAACCTTAAAAACTACCAGTACAACAAGCTAATAAAACATGAAAACAATCTACAGCCAAGTGCTGAAGCACTACACTAAACAACACCTAGAAAAGCATCATATCAACTCGAGTTAGAACTACTAAGAACGAGATAGGAGACAACTGAAACTGAACCATAATGCATGGAGGCTTCCATCTTCGGCTCTGGAGCAGAGATGAAGTCACCACATGAATGGCATCGCCGTCTTCAAGGTGCACCTTCAGATATGCAGTACCGCCCTCCCTTCATAATCAGAGTTTGCAGTTGCCACCGAGGTAGCAATCCAGCGAAAATATACGCGTCTAAGTCGGTTCCATTCTGAACGGTGTCTTGACCATTTCCAGCTAAATGCCCAGGAACTGAGCCAACTCCCCCCCTCCTCCAGTTTCTTGAACGTAATCATGCAGATGTTCATATATGAATACAGTAGACGCTGAACCTGATTCATATTGATCCCAAAATTTCCGTTAAAAACTAAGCTATTTCTATTATTCCGGATACTCCGGGGAACAAAAATATCTACATCAAATGCATTAAACGTCTGTTGCAAATCCGTTTAAAAGCAAACAATTCAAAGTAAATAATATGAACATCAGAGAACTCATTCACTAACTCTCAAAGGATTTTTACAGCAATGCATCCGAAAAAAGATGGAAAACTGACTCAATTTATTTGCAAAGTTCACATTTTATAGGTTTTTAAATGTCTTTTTTCATAATATTTGTAGTTGTTACCTTGTTCTGAGAGAAAAGCCACAGAAAACCTGAATCCTAAGAGGCACTTTCAAATCCCAGAAAATTGGCGGGTATAAAGGTTTAACACCTCTAAATTAACCAAATCATACATGGACTTGGAAGAATAAATCCCATTTGATTCATATTGCTAGACCCGTTGGTCCTCCGACAAATTCAAAGTCCTGGCAAGCACTAGGACCATTGGACCATCATTTCATTTGTAAAGGTTCTCATAAATATCACATCTAAGTTCAGAACCATCCCAAAGCTCAACAATAATCCTAGTATGTTGGTTTGGAACAAAATAAATGTCCCGAAAAAAGGTAGAGTCCAAATAGAGAATTTCTATTTTTTGAACACATTTGTATCTTTGTTCATTACGCACCCCTTTGTTGGTTGAAATAGTTCTGATTCAAGCAGAAAGTCCAAATAGAGTCAGAGGTCCATAAACCCTCTATTTTAAAATTCAAAAAATTAGATTTAAAATTTCAGAAAAACTAAAAAATAATACTGAATGTAGACACTGATACATTCTACCGACGTGCCAAATCTCAAATCAAAATAATTTATATTCTGTGCTACATGAAAATAGAAAAATCTGACAGATTTTGGAGAGTTGAAATTTTGCAATGTTCATTACTTTCACATATCAGATATTGTTATTTTCTTGCATCCCAAAATACAACACATTTCTAGCTGAAATTTTGCATTTTGGTGAAACATAACATAGTCTACATCCAAAAAAAATCAGATTTTTTTTTCAAAACTTCAAAATTGATTTTTGAATTTTAAAAATGAAGGACGGGCTCCATTTATCCGATGCAAGGCTTTTTCTTTCTCAACGTAGGCTAGCAAAATCTACGTGGAGTTCTGAGCCAAGATAGTGGAGTTTGATGGCAATTCACCCAAAAAATGAAGAGCAAAAACCCAAAGATGTTGCTGCTAATTAGTAGTTATCATCATCCCTAGTAATGAAATTTATCGTAGCTGGCCTAATAACCGTGATCAAGTGGAAGCAGCGGCTTGGTACGTGGTAGGCACTGCCACACACGCCACCCCACTAGTAACAATTAATCTTAATCAGTTGTGAGTGCGACGATTATGATACTGCCGATCGTGATCGAAGCCGCACGTGAGTCAATCCGCAGGTCCATCGCACCTGACCTTTTTTTTGACACATCCAACTCCCACATATATTCACCGAACATCCACATACAGAGTACATAGATCGAAAAACAAGGAAGAACAACAATACGAGGAGGGATCCGAGCTAGAAACGAGAGCCGCAGCTCCGCCGGCGATGAAAACGAAGGCCAGCAACCACCTTACCACTGCCTGGGCACATTCAAACCCTTGAGAGACGCCGCCTAGCCTGCCCGCCGCGCCGCGACGGGCCTCTTGTCGATGAACACGCAGGGCAGACGCCCCCCTGGCACCGCTTCCCCGCTTTGCCTCGGCCGCCATCGAATCCGCCGCTGGAAGAAGCCGTGGAACCCGTCCAGCCCTGGACGAGCGAGACGTCTCCAGCGCCACCGCACCGCAGCCGCTGGAGAAGAAGGCCGCGCACGGCAGATCCAAGGATCCGCGAGCACGGCGAGGGCGACGACCGCGCAACGAAGCTCCACCGGAGCTCCACCGCCGGAGAGGAAGGACGCCGCCGCCAAAAACCCACCGACCGCACCACCGCCTCCACAGCACCGCCGGCGGGAGCCCACACACCCCTACTCTATGTACACGAAGGGATCCGGGGATCCCCCACCCACCCGCCGCCGGAGCGGACGGGGGGAGAGAGATCCCACGGATCCGCGTCGGCGAGAGCGCGGCGGCAGGCGATTCCAAGAAATCGCCTTCTCTGCACTGTAGCGAGGAGGGAGGGGATAAGTGCGCCCCTGCAATGTGCTCGAGCATCGCACCTGACCTTGACGACCATTCTTTCCAGTTTCAAGTGGCACATACAGTATACTAGGGAAATGACGCGCCTGTGAAGCAAATGAAATTTAAATTTGGTAACATGCATATTTGGAAATTGTGTAGGTTTGTAAGTTAGTGAAATTCGGAAAAGTTTGCGTGTGGAAATTGTTTAGTTTTGAAAATTTGTACTTGTTGGAGTGTTTTTAAGATTCGAGTTATTTTTTACGTTTGTAAAATGAGTAGATTTCGAAGATATTTTCAACTTTCAAGTAGGTAAATTTGAAATTTGATTTTATGGCACATATAGTAAGCATTTTTTTGTGACGGTAGTTATAGAAATACTTTTGTGTTATAGAAATTCTTCTAAAGAGGAAGTGCATTGGGATTTTCTTTAAATATTCACCATTTCGAAATATTTGAACGTATTTGTTTTTTTTGACGTAAATAATTAGTTTTTTATTTTTCTTGGGAGCATTTTTGTTGTATTTTTTTGGGAGCATTTTTACATTTGTTTTCTTTTATCTTTTGACAGTGTTGGCGACGATTTCGTTGGGCTTTAAAAAAATTAAAAGTTGAGAAATACAATTGGGAAAATATGGCTGGAAATTAGGGAGAAAATAGTTAAAATAGTATTGTCCTATACGTGAAGGATGTCGGGACATCGACATCATAATTACCGTCCGACATATAAACCCTAGAGAAATACAGTTGCAAAAATGAGGCGGGAATGGTAAGGTTTCCTACCAAATTAAAGAGTTCCATCATCCACGATTTTTATGCCAAGAGGTTTGTGGTAACAAATATGTTGATGGGATTTCTCGATATAATTGCAGATAGCACGAAGTTATTTTGCTGGATAACTTATGTCATCTCGAGTTGTACACAATGCTGGATCGCAAAATGATATGATCTCTCTGAGCGGCTGTACTTCGTGAAATTTGGCAGCATTTTGTTGCTAATTTTTGTAGATGATGGATGGAAGCCAACATTGTATAATTGCTCAAGTGTAAAACTTGAAAGCTATTTGAAGCCTTGTGAATGATTTGTAGATGTTTGAATATTTCGAATCTTACAGTAAATAGTACAAATTACTGTTTTGTTGCAAAGGCAAACCATTTTTTTGTTTAAATATAAATTATAATGTATTTACAACTTTACAACAACAAACTGAAATTGTAGAAGGATTTTTTTTTCTTCTTGTTAATTGTTATTCCAATATTGTTTTGATGCAAAGCAAAGGAAAAGCAAAAAACAAAAGAAAACAAATGTAAATATGGGGTCAAAGGGGGTTGAGATGTCATTTACACAAATTTTATGTTTGACATGTAAGTGGTAAAACGCAGCAGGAACATTAAAGGAACAAAAGAAAAAACATTTAGGTAAACGATTTGTTGAATGCTTGAATAAATCAAAGCTTACAATAAATAGTACAACCTTTTTTTTCAAAGGCAGAGCAAACATTTTACTGGTTAAACACCAATGTAGTAGGATTCAAATGTATTTCCAAATTTGTTATGAAGAAGTGAAATTTAAAAAGGCAAAAAATTGTGCAGACTTTCGACATATTCACCAAATTTAAATTTTCAGATATGTTTGCATTATGCCAAAAGTAGGTGCATTTTTTTTGTGATCATTCTGATATTTTTTTCAAAAATTTCGGTGGATAGATTTTAAGTTATTAATTTTGCAGTATTATTCATTTTCTGGATATTCTTAAACGGCTAAAATAAAATTTTGAATTATGCCAGAAATAGTTAGTTCTTTTTTTTCTGATCATTTGATATTTTTTCAAAAAAATTCGATGGATAGATTTGAAGTTATTAATTTTGCTGTATTTTTCATTTTCTGGAAATTATTAGACGTTCTGGGTCCACCTGACAGGTTTTAATTATTTTCTGTAAATATTTCTGCTGGGAAAATCTTGGCTGGGCCCACAGATGACGTCACAATGACGTCATCAATGGCCGTGCTCTGCCGGCGGAGAGGACCACGGCGGCGCCGCATCCGCGCGTTGTGGGGCGCGCGCGTGGCCGCGGCGGACGCGCCTGGTCGCGGGATGGTCTGGAGCGGCGGCGCCACTGCGATTAGGTCGCCGGAGTGGCCGCCGGCGAGCAAATCCGCCGCGGTGGATGCAGAGGACGGCGGCGACGATGCCGCGCGGCATGCGGCGTTCCAGCAAGCAACGCTCGGCGAGGAGGGAGAGACGGCGGCGGCGGAGGCCGGAGCGGCCGTCTATCTGGACGGGGAGGTGCGAAACGGCCGCGAAGCGCGTCGGCGGCGGCGGCGATTTCCGCCGTCGCGCGAGAGGAAAGAGAGAGGGGGTCTCGCTGGCGTTTTTCAGGCGGGGTCCCTGGAGTTTTTCGGAATTGTGTGTGGGTCCTTCTATGTGGAAAAGTGAGGGGTAGCGGAGCAAATTTTGGCCCGGCGTGTCGCTTTTTGCAAAATGACGTGGTTCCCCCACCGGCTGGTGACCTGTACACGTGGCGCACGCTGATTGGAAGAAAGTCCCCAGCTACAGTGTTGCACGTTACTGTAGCTGTGCGGGGTGCATCTGGGCCGTTGATTGCGCGGATCGGACGGCTAGGAAGAAAAGCGTGACGTGGAAGCGGGACTGAGCGTGGTTTTATCGAATGATTACTACTCCATATAGCTGTTACCAAGCATCTGGAATTTCGTAGCATAATACATACCGCCGTAGATATATAAAAAATGAATCACACTGACGGCCGATGATGATGTCGTAACGTACATCCATTGCACCTTGCCCTGCAAGCGCTATTGCTTAACCGTTTCTTGCAACTGCAATTCCATCTTAACCCGTTCCTTCGTGTGTCGCTTCCTCTAGTTTTTTTCTGATATATTAAACATATTTTTTCGACATCGTATGCAAAGTTACGACCATTCTATTTTTTTCTTCTGTTTTTGCAAAAAAGGTCAAAATTCATATTTCAAAATTCTATACCAACTAGACACTAAAACCTAACTATATCTAAAAAGATTTTATTTATTAAATTTTCTATCATTTTCTTTTCTTGTTTGCAAAACTGAAAAGGAGATCCGGGGGGGTGGGATCTGTTTTCAACAATTCTGTGGCGCATGGGGCCACATGCGCCACATGGGGCCATGGGTCTAGACATTTCTGTGGCGCATCTAGACCCATGCGTCTTTCTGTGGCGCATGGGGATTCCGTGCGCTACAGAATTCCAAATTTTCTGTGGCGCATGCAAAACAATGCGCCACAGAAAATATTTCTGTGACGCATGGCTATTTGGTACGCCGTAAAAAGTGATTCTATATATAGCTAGTTTCCTAGTAGTGCATATATGTTTTGCAGCTACTTTAGGATAAATTAAAAATATTATTCCTGTCTGATGAATTTCCTGATGGTGGTTCTTCGCTGAATGATGTCCAGCCGAATGTTCATTCTTGCTCGTAGCCCTTTCTTCTAGCTCCTGGACTCCTTTTCCATCTTCCTCCTATTCGACCTCGATATATCCGAATGTGGATTTTGAAGCCTGATTCTCTTCAGTTTTATGCGGGGTCTCCGGATGCTCTGACTGCAGACGATTTGTCTGACATGGAACTGGATGAATTGGCGCATTGTCTGCCGATGTAGCTCCAGGTGCAGATTTTTCTTTTGTTCCTCTTACGAGCAGCTATATTTTATTGTGTCTTTTTTCATGAAATACTTCTTTCTGTTTTCTTATTTATATTTTTTCTCCTTTATGCCTTCTTATATTTACAGGTGCGGCCACACCTTTTGTGCCGGCAGATAGAGTTGGTGTAATCCAACGCGTACGCATGTCTATTCGCCGTGATCATCGGTTTGTGAAAGCAGGCTACCGGCCCACTAACGTAGATCTTCCTCTCCCTAAGAATCTGATCCCGCTTTTAAAACATGAGTTGTGGAATTTTGATTTCTATTTGCTTAATTCTGTAGGTTGCCTTTTCTTTTCATTACTTAATTCTTACTACCTTCATATTTTCTGCAGGTTCGTGGCCTGGAAGGTTTTATTATAGCGGCCCTCATTTTGTGTGTGAGCACTAGAAAGCTAATTTTTGGTATGAGGAATGTTGCAAGCGGTAGCTACGGTTGCATATTTAGTTATTTAAGTGTACTTCACTCAACAATCCTTGCTGTAGTATCATGACAGATTGTACACCTTTTATACTATTAGTGTATGATTACCGTCCTACTGCCTAGAATTAAATAAATATTAGTATTCTGCTAAAAATTTGACGACTCTTCGTATTTACAAAACAAAAATATGACCACTCTTTCGACAAATTTATTTGAGTGTGCACCAGACCTACCGCCTAACGATCACATCTCCGCTCTAATATCTGCTCTCATGTTCACAATCTATTTAATTGCTTTCGATCAAGAAAAAAGAAAAATGTATTATCAACTATTAGAACATTCAGTACCACCACATAGGCGCGGCGTGTCGCCGCGCTAAATTGCCTAGTATTTGTATTATATGAGGTGTCAATGAGTGGTTTGTCTAGGGATGCTCGTCGCACCATTACTAGTTGGCATTGCTCATCCTTTCGTGGTCGCAAGCGACTCTCCATAGGACAAGAGGACCAAAATGAAGAATTTGAATAATTTTTTCTTTGCAATCATTAAAGATATGAAAGAAAGGGATTAGGGGACTTATGATTGGATAGGAGGGATGAACGCATCACTGCCGAATCATAAGTGGAAGAACTTGCATAAAGGAATTCTTAAAGATGAATTATTAATAATCTTACAACGTCGCCGATCGTTATGGAATCAAGATTAAAGGTAGAGGTGTAATATATTGGATAATGGACATGGTTGTTGTGGCGTAGCTTGGGGTCGCGTGTTGTTAAAGAGGGATTGGCGCTCCCTCCTTTATAGCTTGCAAATGACGAAAATAGGGTTTCGGGCGCTTCTGAATCGAATTAATCGTGAGTCCTTCTGCAATGCATGCTAATGCAGACGTCATTGAGGACAAGGATAAGGTTTTGAGAGCATGTGACAAACCCTATTCTATGATCTATCACCCTTTACAAGATTTACCACGGAATCCTGGGACATGAGATCTCTAATTTTTGCAACCAAATTAGTTGGATAATCTAGGAACATAAGAAATTTGTAAGATAATATGTAAATGTTATTTGATTTGAATATTTTCTTGGATGCATTTATTGTGCTTATTGTTACTATTTCATGCATATACATATATTGACAATTTCTGTTGTGATGCTTATATTAAGAGACTGTGGTTTCTAGTTTCTCAATGAACCCTACAAAACTTAACTGCCCCTAACAGCTAAGGCAATGGCTAATAGTGAAGATATTGTTTTAATCATTTCAAGACGCCATCTCAAAATCATACTCTTATTTTTCATGGGGATGATATGAGCCTACCTATATTTATACCAAATATTTTTACTTTATTAGATCGACACCACTAAAATTTACCTAGTTTCTTTCAATAATACCATTTTAACATATCATATAATTAATATTTTCCGTGTAAGAACATTAAACACACATTGGTTTTCCAACGTAAAGTTCAAACTTATCCGGAAAAATCTCCAATCGCCCATGTGGTATTAGGTTGCCATAAAAACTTTTTATTTTTCAAAAAAAAAATTGGACAAAATTACATTTCTAATGTATAATTTTGACACTTGGATAATTTACAATGAATATATGTGTGTGAATGGGTCGATTTTTTCTTTAAATATAATATAGTGTTCTACGATATATATGCGTCTAGAAAATATCTTAATAGTCGAGTATAATTGTTTAGTTTAGGCACAATAACAACTAATATTTGTATTATATGAGGTGTCAATGAGTGATTTGTCTAGGGATCCTCGTGGCACCATTACTAGTTGGCATTGCTCATCCTTTCATGGTCGCAAGCGACTCTCCATAGGAGAAGAGGACCAAAATGAAAATTTTGAGTAATTTTTTCATTGCAATCATTAAAGATATGAAAGAAAGGGATTAGGGGACTTATGATTGGATAGGAGGGATGAATGCATGGGTCTACGCACCAAGATGAAGAGCAAAAACAAAAAAACAAAAAAAGAGGATAAATTCATTTGGTCAAGGGACGAGAAGCATATATGACACACCACCAAGGACAAGGAGTAATGCAATTTGCACTTTGCTCAAACATATACGTACGTATGCTGTTTGCACGTGTTAGTTACCAAGGCACACGAACATGCTACGATGTTTCTAAGAACCTTATAAGAACCAAGCAATTAGAGAGTAATTGACCGGCGTTATCTACGATAATTTGGGCGTCCAATAAACCTATCTCTCATTCCCCACCAAAGAAAAGCCCTCAGCCCTGACTAATCGGAACTAATGTGTACGAGGGTAATTAAGGATTTCGTCAAGAGTCAAGACCCGAGCTGGTCGTTGGCATCATAGAAACCGATTTTTTTTTTTTTTTGACTTTTGTCACTTTGGCAGGATGAGAGCAACCGGTAGGTGGTTTTGCACCGCGAGCTAGATCCGGCGGCTAGCAGCTTGCTTGTCACTTGGCTACCTCACTCAACACAGATGAACATGCGCACTACCACTGCCATGGCAGCTTGTGGATTGTCAAATGTTCTAATTCTTGCTGTGTTGGTCACTCTAGCTTGTGTCAGATGTCACTGTCAATTCATCGATTTCCGATGCGTCTGTAATCGGTAAGATTAAGGTTGTCAGACCAAGCTAAGCTACTATAAACGGTTCGTTAAACCAATTCGATGGTTTGTGGACTTTTTGTTTGGGACTTCAAGAACTAATTTGCTTGCCACAATCTCTTGGTCATAGCTGGTTGGTCATAGTACCACAAGCTGCATATGAGATGAAATATACCTTATCGGTTCGACCATCATAACTACAGTTTTTTTATTACACACGCACGCACGTGGCTGAGAGAGCCACTCACTCAACAACATGCATGTTTGGACCTCGTCAAGACGTGCACCCATGCATGGATTCTTCTGCTTGTGTGCTTGAATTTGAGTTCTCATTTTGCAACGTCAGCACGCACGTACGCTCCATTCCACTTCACATGTCAACACCAAGACTGACAACGATCTCTTCTAAACTGAATTTGGGGAACTATTCACAACAGCTAAACTTAACTCAATTCAAACCATAACATTTTGGCGCTTCAGAACTTATACACATTAATAAAGCGGCCGTATGCATCATTTCGATGCGGAGGCTGGGTGACCCTTTTCTAAAAAAAAAAGAACTTATACACAGCGTGCCTGCTCTTTCCCCGTCTGCTGATGAGTGCGTGCTCTGAACAACGCAGAGGCCGGGTTCCCCACTTCGAAAGAATGTTTTTTTCCTTACCTAGTCTAGCTGAATTTTCCACCACGATCGGCCCCATCATTGAGCAACAGGGAAGAAAAGAAAGAGATCGATCCATCATCTTCAAGTCGTCACTCATCACCAGACTCTTCTTGCCGATCAAGGTCATTGCAAAGTCAGACGGAGTGGTGGCTCCAGCACCATGAAACAGAGGCGGCGGAGGTGGTCTCGTCCTGGGACTGGGACGCGCCGAGCAGCTCCTCCAGGTACTCTGCGCCGAGGTCCTCCAGCTCCATCACGCCCTCCGGCCGCCGGGCGGCCTTGGGCTTCCGGCTCGCCGCCGCCGGCCGCCTCCGATGCATGGAATGCCGCCGCTTGAGCGCCAGCACGGGCGACAACCCGTCGGCGCGCCCGCACACGTCGTCTCCGGCGCCTACGAGCGATCGCCGGACCTGCTCCGCGGGGAAGTTGAGCGTGGCGGCGCCACCCCGCATCGCGAAGGCCGCCTGGTCGTACGCCAGCGCCGCCTCCTCCGGGCTGTCGAAGGTGCCCAACCACACCCGCACGCCGTTACGCGTCGAGTCCCGGATTTCCGCCGCGAACTTGCCCCACGGCCGCTTTCGCACCCCGCGGAACGTGCGTCCGCAACCGCCGCCGACGCGCACGGCTCCGTCTCCCTCAGTTTCCTCGTGTTTCACTGGCGCTGCCGTCGTGGGCGCTTGCGTGGAGGCGTCCTGGGAGTGGGAGAGCATGTCGAGCAGGAGCATCTCGTCGGCGTCGTTGGTGTCGAACGGGAGCAGAGGCGGTGTGGCCGGGGCGCGGTGCCACGGCGCGGAGTCGGCCGAGCCGGTTGAGGAGCCCGGCGAGAGGAGCTGACCAGTCGGGAGCTGGTGGAATGCTGCCGCTCGTTGGTGCGTGGTCATGGCGCGGCGGGCCAAGAAGTTGACGACGCCGGTGGTGAGGCGCGGAGACGAAGATGAAGAGGAAGCGGTGCTGCTGGGATCAGACATTGAATTGTCTTTCAATCTTGAGTTGAAACGGTTGGAAGTGCACCAGTTTTTATAGTGGTGGCGGGAAAGTTAGATGGCGAGCAGAGAAGGGCACAATTGGAATCATAGAAAAATGCTCTGTTTTCTTGTTGACACTTTAAAAGATCCCCTGTTTTGTGGGTTCTTTAACTGTTTTCTTGGATGCCTTGCCAATTGGGGCTGCGAAGATAATAATTCAGGTGTGATGGTGACCTGATTTTAGTTTTAGGACTACCATACTGCGCGGCCCATTCCGGAACTGCCACGTGTCCGTGTGTCAGAAGTGGGTAAAATCAGGATGATTGCCGAGAGTTCTGACGGTTGAGATCGCATCGTGCTGCGTGTCAAAAATTGCCACGTTCACTCGTTGCACTTTCGTATTGTTATGGTGATACTGTTTTTTCTCAATTCTTACACATCCTCTTCCCGATTTTATTTCACTCAAAACAAAATCAACATTGTCAGCTAAAGAGAATTCAAACTAGCCTTAAAAACTACCAATTCAACAAGCTAAGCAAAACATAAAAACAGTCTACAGCCAAATGTTGGAGCACTACACTGAACAACACCTAGTAAAGCATCATATCAACTTGAGTTAGGAGACAAACGAAACTGAACCTTAATGCATGGAGGTTTCTATCTTCGGCTCTGGGGCGGACACGTAGTCACCACATTAATGGCATCGCCGTATTCAAGGTGCTCCTTCAGATATGCAGTACCACCCTCCCTTCATAATCAGAGTTTGTAGTGGCCACCCAGGTAGCAATCCAGTGAAAACATACGCATGTCAGCCGGTTCCATCCTCAACGGAGTCTTGAGCATTTCTAGCTAAATGCCCAAGAATTGAGCCAACTCCCCCTCCCCCCTCCAGCTTCTTGAACGGAATCATGTCGATCTTCATATAAGAATATAGTAGACGCCGAACTTGATTCATATTGATCCCAAAATGTCCGTTCAAAACTAAGCTATTTCTATTATCCCGGATACTCCAGGGAACAGAAATACCTACATTCAAATGCATTAAACGTCTATTGCAAATTCGTTCAGAAGCAAACAATTCAAAGAAAATAATATGAAGAAAATAATATGAGCATCAGAAAGCTCATTCACTAACTCCCAAAGGATTTTTATAGCAATGCATTCCAAAAATAGATGGAAAACTGACTCAATTTATTTGCAAAGTGTACATTCTATAGGTTTTCAAATGCCTCTTTTTCATAATATTTGTAGTCATTATCTTGTTTAGAGAGAAAAACCACAAAAAACCTTAATCCTAGGAGGCACTTTCAAAGCCCAGAAAATTGGCGGGTATAAAGGTTTAACACCTCTAAAATTAACTAAATGATACCTAGGCTTGGAAGAATAAATCTCATTTGATTCATATTGCTTGACCTGGTGGTCCTCCGAAAAATTCCAAGTCCTAGAAAGCACAAGGATCATTGGACCATGATTTCATTTGTAAAGGTTCTCCTAAATATCACATCTAAGTTGAGAACCATTCCAAAGCTCAACAGTAATCTTAGTATGTTGGGTTGAAACAAAATAAATGTGCCAAAACAAGGAAGATAGATGAGAGTTTCTATTTTGTGAACGCATTTGTATTTTTGTCCATTACGTACCCTTTGTAGGTTGAAATAGTTTAGATACAAGCGGAAAGTTCAAATAGAGATCGAGCTCCACAAACCCTTTGTTTTTAAAATTCTAAAAAATTGATTTGAAATTTCTAGAAAATCTTAAAAATAATCCTGAATGTAGACAATGATACACATTACCGACGTGCAAAATCTCAAATTAAAATAATTTATATTCTGTGTTTCACGAAAATAGAAAAATCTGACAGATTTTGCAGAGTTGAAATTTTGCACTGTTCATTAATTTCAAATATCAAATATTGCCATTTTCTTGGATCCCAAAATAAAACACATTTCTAGTTGAAATTTGGCATGTTGGTGAAAGATAACATAGTCTACATCCAAATCAAATTCAGAGTATTTCAAAACTTCAAATTTGTTTTTTGAATTTTTAAAATAAAGGGATACTTGAATCTCGGGCTCCATTTATCCGACGCAAGGCTTTTCCTTTTTCTTTCCCAACATAGGCTAGCGAAGTCTACGTGGAGTCCTGAGCCAAGATAGTGGAGTTTGATGGCAATTCACCCCAAAAATGAAGAGCAAAAAACCAAAGATATTGCTGCTGCTAATTAGTTAGCATCCCTGGTAACATCGTAGCTGCCCTAACCGTGATCAAGTGGAAGCAGCGGCTTAGTACGTGGTGGCCACTGCTACACACGCCACCCCACTAGTAACAATCCGTTCTGAGTGCGACGATTATGATACTGCCGATGGTGATCGAGCTTGCTAAGCCGCACGTGAGTCAATCCGCAGGTCCATCGCACCTGACCTTCACGACCATTCTTCCATTTTCAAGTGGCACATATATTATTACTCCATTTTCAAGTAGCTGTTACCAAGCATCTGAAGTTTTCCTAGCATAATACATACCGCCATTATTATTATTTTCCGAGAATATAAAATGAACCACGCTGACGGTAGATGATGATACCGTAAGGTACATCCATTGCACCTCGCCCTCCAACGCTATTGCTTAACCGGTTTCCTTCTATCCATCTCTCTCGTGCTCCTTCGTGCGTCAGTTCCTCTCGTTTACTAGCTATCACTCTCGTTGTCAGTTATCTAAATGAGCTGAAACTGAAACTGAAATCTTGGTTGGTTTAGAGGAATGTAACACTCCACTGACATGTGTTAGCCAGCTTCTACATACGTTGTATCTGCGATTTTTGGTGCGTGCGTCAATTGGCGTTTGGGGCCACGTCGGTCCGGTCCAGGAGAAAAAGGCAGGAAATTTACGGTTAGGCAAGAGCATGCAGCACGTCTAGATGGAATAGATGCTCTTTTTTTTTGGGTCAAGTTGCATGCGAAGTCTCCAAGACCTTGCACCAAGACCAAATGACAGCGCAAGCTACACATCAGTGCATCACTTATCAATTATGCACTGTTACATTTCTGTGGAACTTGCTATGGAAATTAACAGATAGGGCAATCAGATTCAGATTACAGCTCTATGGGAAAAAAATTGAAACCTATTTCTTCGCTAAATACTCCCTCCGTTACATAATGTAAGCCTTTTATCAAGCTAGACTAGCTAGCTATAAGGGCTTACATTATGGAACAGAGATAGTATACTGATTATCATGAATCGTGGAGTACCTTTTTTCCACTTTTACTGTGGCAAGGTTGCACCAATTTGTGTGTGGTTGAATGTGATTGGCCGTTGCCATGACATGCATCTGCGTGATGTGATGGCAGCATTTGGTCGCATACAAGTAGTAGAAGCAGCTGGCCACTTTGGAGTTTCCGGTATATTCAAGCCATATATGATATTTATCCTCTTCTTTTCACTCAGCCTTCCCTATTTCATTTTCCCATTTCGTCGTCGATAATTTGTCGCACGAGCGTGATTGAATCTGGTCCGGAGTCCGGACGGTATGCTGGAAATAGCACTAGCTTAGGTTGGCACTATATTAATACGGATGGATCAATCATCCTGGATCCACTAGCTCAGTTAACTAATGGATATTGCTGTTGGCTAAATTCTTTCTAATTACTAGCTACATCGTACATCCTTTCGAAAAATAAGTGCTAGCTACCCTAAAAAAATAAGTTCGAGCTACGTACGTTGCATTTCCTTTTTCCAGTCGAATTTTGCCAAAAATTGCATGTGTGCTAGCCTGCTAGGCCGCTGATACTGGTAGTTAAGCGAGCTCTCGGATCCTAGGCTAGGAGGGGGTTTGGCTTCTAATCCAGATGCCCAAAATGCCCTCTGGAAGGAACGTCGGAACTTTCCTTATCTATTTCAGCCGTGAGAAGCTTCTAGTACTTCATCCTGAATTCTCTTGATAGATACAATAAAAAAAGGAAACAATGTGAGGTCATTCATGACCATTTCCATTTTGACCAGGTTGGGGACTTCCATTTTGACCAAAACTGGAGAGCCAATCAATTCGGTATGTGCAGCTTAATTTTCAGCAAGCTACAGACTCTACTTGAAGTTGCTTCCCCCCTAATTATATATCATCGAGCATTTACAACTAATAAGATTGAGTACTGTCAAAAAACTAATAAGATTGAGTAACTAACTCTGTCCAGGATAATTAGAAACATACTTATGCCGAAATGTTGGACACAAAAAGAAGACTAAGTATGTAGGTGCCTTGAAATGACCGACCAATTCCATCCTGGCAACATGCATACATAGGAGAGCTTGAATGCTTAAACAAAAAAGATTTGATCAAACTGATAATACCTACTACAATTTGGTGTACCAACAACATATCCAAAGAGCATTTCAGTTTGAAACTTTGACTTGCACACGAGAGATCGATACATGTTTGACTCAACATGCAGGATGAAATATATGTACTCTGTTAGTTATACCTAATTTCTTTTGTTCAAAAAACTAGTGTGCCAACTGCCAAGCATGCAGCTACAACGCCGGAGCTATGTTGATGTCAGGGTGTGCCCAAAATAATTTTCTTGATTACTACTTACCCATTTGCTAAGATTGGAAACAAAAGAGTACTTGGCCCCCGCATAACTACGTGCTATCAACTTGTGATCCTAAAAAAAAGTCGATGCACCCGTAGCAGCCAATGGTGAAGAAGACCACTGAGCCACCAATGCCTTTCCTCTCGGTGTTTGCGGGTTCGGATTGAAGGGTGTTACTGCAATTCCTCGAAGCACATCAATGGCCCCTACCAGCCCAAGCGACGACGACCCCGGACCCGTAGTATCAGCCTGGGGCATCGAAGTATCACCATCGTTGGACTGAGAAGGATTCTGCACCATGTCACAATTGTTGTTCCTCTCATCTAACCCCTTTCCATCATCATCCTTCTCGTGGCGTCTCCAAATATAGGGCACAAAATCCGGTTCTGGGACGTAATCCGCTCCCTCCTTACGGAACCAAAAAGTATACCCTTTAAGGATAACGAAAGCATCAGCTTTAACCTCCCTAGTGTCGAACAACTGAGGCTGCCGCATGGCCACCTGGATTCTGACCACATTGTGACGACGTAGGGCCAGAAGGTTGACATCCATAGTCTTACCAATGAGGGTGCCCACTGCCCAAATACCCAGAAAGTGTCGGACCGAAGGTGGGACACCTGTCACATGCACCCAAACCGGTGTCAGCACATCAGTATGAAGTATCTCCTCAGCCCTCCACACCCCCAGCGTGATCCGGGACTCCTGCCTTGGCACACCAAGCACAAACCCATCCAGCCTCTCCAAATCTGCCACTGTTGGGAAGTTGACCAAGAAGGAATTCTCCTTGTGCGGAAGAGCCTCCCAACACCATGCAGACTTAACCGGGCACATACGAGCTAGCATAGCCTGGACTACATCCGCTGACACGGGCTCACCAGTCACTGTCACAAGAGCCACAAGTGCGCCGCCGGGACAGACGGGCCTCCGGTCGAGACGGCAGCTGGACCACGGCTGGCGCTGGCCCAACAAGCAGGGAGGAGCGAGGCGGTGCTCGACACCGCCACGAGCGAGGCTACTGCTGGTTCGCTGCAGCTTCAGGCCCAGCCTGCGCAGGGATCGCAGCAGCCTCTTGGAGACTTCCGCGTGGTCTCCACCAAGGCACCTGCGCCTACATGTGCGACGGCGCTGGGGGTGGACTCTACTACACCCATGTCCATCCCAGTGTCGACACCCGTGAGGCGGAGCGGGAGGCACACCGTGGCTGCGAACGGGAGCGCTGCCACGGACGAGGACTCCATGGTGAAGGCCATGAGACGCAAGGCAGAACAGAACCTCGACACCGCTGGTATGGTTAAAAACATAAAGTCCTTTCTTGCTTTTTCAAATTCTAGCATTTCTGCTAAGTTGAATAGTGTAGGAGTTTCTTTGGGTAATAGCGCCACCAAGGTGACGGTCTCAACTAATGCTTCGAGACATTTGGAATATGACCGGTTAATTGTTACTCCAAAAAGATCGGCTAAGTCTTTTACTCCCCATGAGGCAACTAATGCTTCGAGACATTTGGAATATGACCGGTTAATAGTTACTCCAAAAAGATCGGCTAAGTCATTTACTCCCCATGAGGATGAGGAAGAGCTACATGACACAATTGATGTCCATCTTCTTTCACACCTTGTGCGTGATGTATCGGAGGGTGGTTTAGAGGAGGCAATGCTTAGCTCATTATATGATTTCAAAGCATCTGACCGGAAATCTAAATCAGACTCTAATAAGAAAAATAAAAATAAAACGCCACAGAAAATGGCGAAATCATCAACTACCCCAATTGTTTCCAAATGAATGGCATATTTGAAAATAGCATAGGTCTTCACGACTTGGCTAAACATGTTTGTATTGTTGATTCTATTCGGGAACATAAATTGGATTTTGTGGGCATTTCGAAAACTGGCAAACGTGACTTCTCTGCGAGTCTACTAAGCTGCATATCTGGCGGTGTAGAATTCACATGGAAGTCACGTCCACCACGTGGCAGATCTGGGGGCTTACTACTAGGCGTCAGAATAGAAACCATGGATGTGTTGGCTAGTTCGGAAGGGGACTTTCACATTAAGTTCCACATCCGCAACAAAGCCGACAATTTCACATGGAGTCTTGTCGCTTTGTATGGAGCGGCCCAGGATGAGTATAAACCTGCTTTTCTCCGCGAATTGGTTAACCTGGTAAAAGACAATCCATAACCTATAATTATAGGTGGTGATTTTAATTTACTAAGGTTCCCGCATGAGAAAAGTAGAGGCAGATTTGACAACCATTGGCCTCTCTTATTCAACACTGTAATTGACAACCTAAGTCTAAGAGAGGTATCAATGGCTGGGAGGCAGTACACTTGGGCTAACAGCCTCCCGAAGCCGACATACGAAAAGCTAGACCGTGTATTGATGTACTCGGATTGGGAAGTTAAATACCCACAGGTCTCAGTACGGGCCTGTCGAGGTGTGCCCTCGGCAATTCCCATGGTTGCTATACCTAGGGTTGATTGTGTGGTAGAGAACGCGTAGTATCGGTGGAATCGACGGCTGACAAGCTGGATTTACCCAGGTTCAGGGCCCTCGAGTGAGGTAAAACCCCTACTTCCTGCTTGTCTGTGTTTATGGTATGAATATGAAGGTTACAAGGGTTCGACGAGCTGTGGGACCCCGGACTAGCTGTCCGAAATACCCGATTATGCTTAACACAACGATCCCATGATCAGTCTGTCGTTGCACATAATCCGAATTGGATACCAAAGTTTACATCCATTACAATACCGAATTAAAAGTCTTACATAAATGGTCATTTAGATCAAGTCTTACATAGGTGCCTTCATGGGCCAAACCAAAATATCAGCGGAAGCTATGGCGTAGTAGACATCATATTCTAACGACAACAACCCGACAGGCAGCTGACTTGTGGAGATCCTTAGTTGGCGTAGAAGTCGCCATACTCCTGCTCGGCGTAGTGCTCCTCCTCGTAGTCTGGCTAGGTCAATAGCCAGGGACGAAACCAATATGAGTACATTTGAATGTACTCGCAAACTACCCCAACAGGAGTATGCACTAGTTTTATTTTAGTTGACAACTTTTATTTATTTAAAACATCTCTATATCTTTATTGAAAAAGGTAAGAAGAGTTTTATAACTATCTTTTAAAGAAACCACCATTTTATCTGTTTCTCCAAAACTCCTCCTTATCCCGACCATAGCCCGTCATGGTCTACTTCCTCCAACAACCTCATACCGATCCGTTGGTATAGGTGTAAGGAACATTCTCCACTTCACTTTCTTTTTAAAACTCAAAGTCTTTCAAAAACTTGCACATGGTCTTAGGACAGCCTCCCAACTGTCCATATCCGAGGACTCGGCTATTCGAATAGTTTTAACCCTCTGCAGAGGTAGCACGCTTTTAGCCCACACATCCGGTAACTCATCATGTCAGCCACGTCCCGCCATACAAGGTGTATGCAAAGTTGAGCCACCGACCATAGCCTCTCATTTGCTCATGCTAGTATAGGATCCTTCCCATATGACACTTTCCATCGACACCCAGTCCAGTTTCCCGTCAGAAACCCTAAGTGTGAGGACTCATAGTTTTGTCCGGCGGTTTATGGTGGAACCTTCTATCCTCCCCACCAACTTGTGTGAGGACCCGGGTCAGGGGGTAGATCCTCGGACCATCCCCTCATGCATAACGGAGTGATCTCCGTCGATGAGGTATCCCATACTAATAAGAGCAAACTACATGACTAAGCCCCGTTCCCATATGGGGGTAAATGTGGTCGCACAGGGTAAGATTGGTAGTCATAGTACTAGGACACTGTGCATTTTTCATAAACATCACCATTCTCCATTTCTCCACTTTAACACCGACATCTCGGTATTCCATAATCACTCAAGTATTTTCAAAGGAGTTTTGAATAAACAACATTGTTTCCCATCCTACAGTTTTATATAAACTACCTTATATTTCTACATAGGGTGGCAAAATAATATCCATATACTTTTGAAAAGGTTTTGTAAACCATTGCCTTAAGAGTAAATAATTTGATCAAAGTGGATGCATATGTATTTAGGTGCAAGCTCAGAGAGTAGCTTGCCTTGCTCAGCAAAGTGAACTTGGTCTTGATCTTCAGATTCAACAAACTCTCCTTCCTCGATAAATCCGACAGCGTTCTCGTCTAATTAATAAACAAACAAATACAACCAATCATTAAACTACTCAAGCAATCATCTCAACATAACAACCATAAACATCACAAATAGCTACTGCACACATCAAACAATACAATTTGGTTTCAAATTAATTGAATTAAACAATATTTATTTATGCCCAAAATTATGGCAGAAACTTGTGGAACATGTGTAATTCATAACTTGAGTTCTGTTGGCCACAAAAATACAAACTAAATTTCTACAGAAATCTGCTGATGTGTAGAATACAACCCAATTTTATTTGGATCATTTGGAGTTACCAAACTCCCTACACAATTGTTTGAATCCAGTAACTTAATAATCAAGTTTTAGCTACCAATTAAGTTCTGTTGATCCTAAAATTATATCCTCCTAGGGGTAAATAAACATGACTAAATTTGATCTAATAAAATTTATCCTAATTCATTTGGGTTAACCATTAAACATATTTAAATGTTTGAGTGCAGAAAGGTGTTTAAACTTCAACTTTATACTAAACAAATACTACTGCACAAATAATTCTACCAAACTTAGGGAAACTAATACATGGCAGTACTAAGCTAGAAAAATTGGTTTGGAATTATTTGAACTGACAGAGTATCAGAAACAAACAAGTTTATAATTTAAACCTTCTGTAGTATTTTTAATAAACTTTTTAATATTTATTTAAATGACATGAGACCACTTGGGTTGGTTATAAAATTTCATAAGCTTTCCAGAACAATTGAGTTTGATTTATTTGGATTCTTAAATCTCGAGATATTGAATTTTGAAGTTAGGTCCAGTACTGATTTCACAGAGAGATTTAAATTCGAAAAGTTTACTATTCTGGATAATGTTCAAAAGCATGACATGTGGGGCCTACGCGTCAGCGACACAGTGTACGTGTGGAAATTAATAAAACGCTGACGGGTGGGGCCAGCGCGTCAGCCTAACATCTAAACGAAGGGGTACGTTGCCGTTGGATCTAGATCCAATGGCCCATGTTTGCCCACGTCGTCGACGAACTCCGGCGACCTAAAACGAGCGACGCCGAAGCTCCGGCGACGGCGAGGTGGATGGTTGGCTCACCTAGGGGGCTTGGGAGGTCGTGGTGATGATGCGAATCGACGGCGGAGGCTCGGGGAAGGTCGTGGCGCGAGTTGCACTTGCTGGGACGTGTAGCGGCGACGGCGACGCGTCGGACTTCCACGGCCATGGCAACGAACTCCGGCGAGCTCCTGCGGTCGCGTCTGTGCACGAAAAAGAGGACAAAAGGGCTCGGGTGAGTGCGGTGTCCACAAGGAAGAGATTACGGGCCAGAGAGAAGAGAATGGGAGAGTGTGGCATCGCGGCCGTGCTCGACCTCGACGGCGGTAGTGGCTGCGGCAGTGCCCGCCCTCCTGGCGGTGCACGGTGAAATTGGAGCGAGGGAGAGGTCGAGGGAGTGGTGTGGAGTTTCCAGAGGGGCTCGGGGTGGTTTAAATAGCGCGGGAGCGGTCCACGGTGGTCACAGTTCACGGCGAGGTCCATGGCGCGCCCGAGGCGACCTTTCTCTCGATTCCGCGGCGGAGGTGCAGGGGATCGTGGCGACGTGGTGTCTACCGGGGTCCGGACGCGTTCTAGAAGCTTTGGCTCGAGCCTTGCGTGTCGAGGTGCAGGGAGGGGCGCTAATTTGGGTCGGCGACGGTGAGGTCGCCACGGCGATGCAGAGGGGACAGGGGCGGCGTTGGGGCAAGGGAGAGGCTCGAGTGCTTCTCCTCTGCGTGCAGAGGCTGCAGAGGCTCGATGGCGTGGACGAGCGCGATCAGGGGGGCCTGGGCGGCCAGGAAAATGGCGAGGAGCGCCACGGCGACACGGCGGTGTGCGTCGGGGCGAGGGGGTGAGGTAGACGATGGCAATTTTGCCAAAACCCCCTGCCTCTCTTCTTTCTGTTTTTCTTTATTTCTTTTTAGTCCAGTAGCTTTTCTAGGATTTATTTGGGGCACTTAAACATTTTAGAAAAATTTGCAAATAATTGTGGGGCCTCCCCATAACATGTAGAAGCTCCACAAAATTTGGCTTTGCAAAATAAAATGTTTTGAATCATTTTTTTCATAGGGTTTTAATTATGGCATTTTGTTTTATTTCAATTGTTTTTACTTTTGAATTTTAAAATAGGTGTAAAATATTATTTGGAAGAGATAAGTGATAAATGTAAATGAGAGGTTTCATATACCATTCCTCTGAATTTTGTTTGGAACAATTTTGAGTTTCTTATTTGTCACTTTTATTTTTCTTGTTTCACTTTTGCTTTTGTATTTCTTTTATTAATTCAAGCAAACAAGCAACACAAGCAACAAGAATAATTACCACAAGCAACAATTGCAAACAACACATAATAATCAACAAAAGTTTTTGTTGGCTCTCATTTTTGGAATAATAATACTGATAATATTTTTGGGATGTTACAATCCTTCCCCCTTAAAATAAATCTCGTCCCGAGATTTGCTAGGCTGGTACTAAAGACTGGGAATTCGCTTCGAAGATAATCTTCGCGTTCCCAAGTTGCTTCTTCTTCAGAGTGGTTAGTCCACTGGACTTTGTAAAACTTGATCGCGTCCTTCGGGTAACACGAACATCTTCTTCGAGAATCTTGAGGGGTCTCTCACGATAAGTCAGGTCTTGGTTCAGGTCGATGGAGAGGTGGTCGATGTTTTTGAAAACATCAGGCTGGTCAGGAACTTCAAGACACTTCCGGAGCAAGGAAATGTGGAAGACATCATGATAATCTCCTAACTCCTGGGGCAATTCCAGCTGATAGGATACTTCTCCTCGACGAGCAATGATCTTGAAGGGTCCAATATACCTTGGCGCTAATTTTCCTTTGACATGGAAACGCTGCATTCCTTTAAGGGGTGTCACTCGGAGATAAACATAATCTCCGACTGAAGTGAGATCACGGCGCTTGGTGTCAGCGTAACTCTTCTGACGGGATTGGGCAGTTTTGAGGCGTTCACGAATAAGCTGAACTTGCTCTTCAGCTTCACGGAGGGTATCTGGTCCGAACAATTTGCTTTCTCCGGTATCGGACCAATTCAGGGGTGTACGACACTTCTTGCCGTAAAGGGCTTCAAAAGGGGCCATTTGCAGACTGAGACTGATAACTGTTGTTGTACGAGAACTCTGCAAACGGAAGACAATCTTCCCACTTGGAACCATAGGATAGAACACATGCGCGAAGCATGTCCTCCAATATCTGGTTCACTCGCTCAGTTTGGCCATCGGTCTGGGGATGATAAGCTGTGCTAAATGCTAACTTGGTTCCGAGGGCTTCATGAAGGGATTTCCAGAATCTTGAGGTGAATTGCGTGCCTCTATCAGATACAATCTTCTTAGGCACACCATGCAGGCTCACTATTCTGGAAATATACAGGTCTGCTAACTGAGCTCCGGTATGAGTGGTCTTGACAGGAAAAATGGGCAACCTTGGTCAGTCGATCAACGATGACCCAGATTGAATCATGGCCTCGGTTGGATCTTGGAAGTCCGGTAATAAAATCCATTCCAATCTCATCCCACTTCCACTCGGGAATTTTCAAAGGTTGAAGCAATCCAGCGGGTCGCTGATGTTCAGCCTTGACTCGCTGACAGATATCACACTTGGCTACGAAGAACCAATCTCTCGCTTCATTCCATGCCACCAAAATCTTTCTCGAAGGTCTTGGTACATTTTGGTTCCGCCGGGGTGGATTGAATAAGGGGTCTCATGGGCCTCCTTCAGGATTAACTCCTTAAGTTCCGTGACATTGGGCACACAGATACGGTCATTGAATTTCAGCACTCCTTCAGCATCTTCGGTAAAACCGGGTGCTTTGCCGAGGGAAATCTTCTTCCTAATTCCTTCAATGCTTTCATGACCTTTTGGGCTTCTTTGATTTGATCCATCAGGGTTGGGGTTAACTCTAAATTGGCGAGATAACCATGGCTAACAAGCTCTAGTCCAAAATCTTGGAACTCTTTGAACAAGGCTGGCTGTTCGGCTTGGATCAGGGCATTCAGGGTGCAAGGTTTGCGACTAAGGGCATCGGCAACTACATTAGCCTTTCCGGGTGATAATGGATTCCAATATCATAATCCTTGATTAATTCCATCCATCTCCTCTGTCGCAGGTTCAGATCTTTCTGGGTGAAAATATACTTCAAGCTTTTGTGATCTGTATAGACCTCGCAGCGATGTCCCGCAAGATAGGGACGCCACGTTTTAAGAGCAAGAACAACAGCAGCTAACTCCAGGTCATGGGTTGGGTAATTCTCTTCATGCGGTCGCAACTGCCGGGACAGGTACGACACAACTTTGCCTTCTTGCATCAGAACGCAACCAAGTCCGAGGCGTGATGCATCGCAATACACGTCGAAACTCTGGGTGACGTCTGGCATAATCAGGATTGGGGCTGAGGTTAGTCTCTTCTTCAGTTCTTGGAAACTATCCTCACACTTCTGAGTCCATTCAAATTTCTTGTCCTTCTTCAACAGTTGGGTCATGGGTTTGGCTATACTGGAAAATCCTTCAACGAACTTGCGGTAATAACCGGCAAGTCCGAGAAAGCTTCGGATTTCACACATGGTTGGGGATAACCAGTCAACAATGGCTTGGATCTTCTCGGGTCAACAGAAATTCCTCCGGCAGATACAACATGTCCGAGAAATGCCACTTCACTGAGCCAAAACTCACACTTGCTAAGCTTGGCATACAGCTGGTGCTCTCGGAGGTCTCCAAAACTAGACGCAGGTGTTCAGCATGCTCTTCTTCGGTCTTGGAATAAATAAGGATGTCATCAAGGAAAACTACCACGAACTTGTCGAGGTACTCCATGAAAATCTTGTTCATGAGATTCATGAAATAGGCTGGGGCATTGGTCAGACCAAAAGACATCACGGTGTATTCAAACAAACCGTAACGAGTGGTGAAGGCGGTCTTGGGAATGTCTGTCTCTCGGATCTTCAACTGATGGTATCCTGTCCGAAGATCGATCTTGGAAAAGACTCGGGCTCCGTTCATTTGATCGAACAGATCCTCGATCTTGGGAAGAGGGTACTTGTTTTTAATGGTCACGTCATTCAGCTTGCGATAATCCACACACAGGCGTGTGGTACCGTCTCTCTTGTCCACAAAAATAATGGGTGATCCCCAAGGTGAAGCGCTTGGGCGAACAAGTCCTTTGCTGAGCATATCTGCCAACTGCTTCTTCAACTCAACCAGTTCTTCCGGATTCATCCGATAAGGCTTTGGGATATAGGGGCGTTCCTGGGATAAGCTCAATTATGAACTCAATTTCCCGGTCTGGCGGCATACCAGGCAATTCTTCTGGGAAAACATCCTTGAACAGGTGAACAACACGGATCTCATCTAGGGGGGTCGAGCTATGCTCTCATGGCAGCCTGGGTGAGATTGACTAGTTTCAGACACATACTCCACTTCTACTTCTTTGTCGGTGGTGATGGATACAGCTCTTCTGGCACAGTCAATTCGACCATGGTACTTGGCTAACCAATTCATACCGAGTATAACATCGATGCCTTGGGTTCCCAGAACAATTAAGTTAACTGGAAACTTTTCTCCTTTGATCTCAAGGGGTACATCGGAGCAAAACATCTTGGTCTCTACGGTGGATTCTGGGATTTGGATGACCATGGGTTTGGGTAAGAGGCTCTCGACTAAACCTCCCTTAGCAACAAATTCTTGGGTAACAAATGAATGGGTAGCACCAGAATCAAACAGAACAGTTGCAGGTACTGAGTTGACAAGGAACGTACCCAGCACAACATCCGGCGCATCCTGAGCTTCTTCAGCATTGATGTGGTGCAGACGACCCTTGGCAACAGCAGCATTTCCGCGGGGTGCGGCATTCTTGCCATTTCCATTGCGGCCTTGACCATTGTTCTGTGCCGGCGCATTGGGGCGCTGGACATTCCTCTTGGGATTGGGACATTCTTTGGAGTAGTGACCCTTGTTGCCGCATTCAAAGCAGACACATTGGGATTGCGGGTGAAGTTGTTGAAGTTTCCTCCGGGACGGTTATTGTCATTGGGGCGGTTGAAGTTGTTTGGGCGGTTAGGGTAATTGGGGCGTGGAGCTTGGGGTGGACGATAGGCAGGCCTGGGTTTGCTGAAAGATACGAGGTTTCTGGCTGCTCGAACCTTCCTGAGCATTCATCCTCCTCTTGCGACCTTCATACATAGACTTGCGCTTGGTCTCCAGCTGGATGGCTTTGTCCACAAGTGACTCCAGATCACGGAAGTCATGGATAACCAGAGCACACTGCAGTTCATCATGAAGTCCACTCATGAAACGCTCCATCTTCTTCTCTTCTTTGTCGGTGTCATCAGGAGCATACCGAGATAAGTCGGTAAACTCATCCAGATAACCGACCACATCTTACTTCCCTGCCTCAGCTTGCGGAACTCATCCTTCTTCCTCTCAATAAGTCCGCTGGGAATATGCTTCTTGCGGAACTTCTCCTGGAACTCAGCCCAGTTGATACATGACCAGCTTGCTGGAGAGCCTTGGTAGTTTCCCACCAAGCTCTTGCAGGTCCAGCGAGATAGTGGGTTGCATACAACACTTTCTCATTTTCTCCCACAGCAGCAACTTCCAGATTGTTGTCGATGGTGCGAAGCCAATCATCGGCTTCTAGTGGGTGAAGTCCCTTGGAGTAGGTGGGTGGGTTGGTCTTCTGAAATCGCCTAAGGTGGATCGCTGGTTTCCATCCCATTGCCATTACCACCATTGTTGTTGTTGTTGTTATTGTTGTTGTTGTTATAAGCGGCTGCGAGTTGTTGTAGGGCAGCGAGATGAGCTTGGCGCTCTTGCCGGGCATTTTCACGTTCCTCCATGATAAGCGCGAGAAGTTGGGCGGGGGTTGGGTCCGGTGGTGGTGGTGCTCCTGATCCTTCCGCGCGACGGGGCGGCATCCTGAAGCACACCGGGTATAAGAGGCAAGGCAAGAAAAGTTCGACTAAGGGAAAAGACGATTTCGCAAGTGGTTGATTAATTTAAGGATTATATGAAAATATTTCACACAGATTTAAACAAGACAAACATACTTATATATTACCAACATCACATCAAGGAGTTCACAACAACATCAAGCTTACAACATCAAGCTTACAACATCACCTTACATCTAAGATACATAACATCTGGTTTCCAAAAGAACCACTACTTCGACTCGACTAGCGATAGGGGGTCAACCTAATCCTGCGGTAGTGATCAAGTCACTCGCCTACTGAGGTGGAACCTCCAGCTCTAACACGTCAGCATCTGACTGGTAGGGTGGCTCCTCGGGATCCTCCTCCTCGTCCTCGAGAACTGCCTCGAGTGGCTCCTCCTCCTCGTCAACTAACTCCTCCTCATCATCCTCCTCCTCACAGTCCATCTCCTCCACGAAGTCATCATCGTCACTGAGGAAAGCGTTGTTCTCCTTGCGGAGATCCTCGCCCTCCTCCTCCATCTCGTCAGTATGGTGCTCTAGATCCTCAATCAGCGTCCTGCTCTGCCACCTTCTTGCGGAGCTTCACGATAGTCCTCCTCAGCTGGGCCCTCTTCCTGAGAAGAGCGACCTTCTCCTCCATCAGCTTCTCCTCGTTCTCGCGAAGCTCAACGAGCGACTCGCGGTCAAAGTGAAGCTGAATCCTAGTGCGCAACAGATCATCCTGAGTGCACTGAAGTAAGATCTCCATGTCCATGATGTAGCTCCCAAACATCGGGTGGTAAGGGAAGGAGTAGGGTGTCCGTCGCAGTTGCGCCTCCCGTAGAACCGGAAACGGGAGTCTACTAACTCCGCCTTGTGCTCCTCACAAAGTCGGGCTAGCATCCTCTGTGGCAGTACAGAGACCGTCAACCCAGGTGGCCTCCTTGGTGGTGAAGATGAGCGTCCTGGAACTGGGAGACTTGATGTTCCTGCGAACTGACGACTGATGAGCCAGCTCAGCCTTCCGACACCGTGAACATCAATCTGAGCTCCCTCAAACTCTGGAGCGGGGCGACCTAACAGCTTGCTCAACTCGAACAAGTCCCTCTCAAACGTCAGCTTGCTGTCCTTCTCAAGCTGAACGAACTCGGTCCAATGGAGTGCCATCTACAATTTTTAACAAAATTTTAAGTTAGTTAGGTGACAAGTGTATCAAAATTTTAATATAGTAGGGCAACAAGTGAGTCAAATTTTAAGCTTAATGAGAGGTGTGCAAAATTTTAGGATACAAGGAAAATGTAATATTTAATGAGAGTAAAATTTTGCATAAGTAAGAGGATTGGAGATAAGCAGTTTTCAAAAATACTTCATTCCTTTTTTTTAGAAATTCATCTTTTGTAACATTTGACAAACGACCATGCTAACTAAGGTTTCCTAAAGTCAGGATGGCTCTGATACCAAGTCTGTGGGGACCCCGGACTAGCTGTCCGAAATACCCGATTATGCTTAACACAACGATCCCGTGATCAGTCTGTCGTTGCACATAATCCGAATTGGATACCAAAGTTTACATCCATTACAATACCGAATAAAAGTCTTACATAAATGGTCATTTAGACCAAGTCTTACATAGGTGCCTTCATGGGCCAAACCAAAATATCAGCGGAAGCTACGGCGTAGTAGACATCATATTCTAACGATGACAACCCGACAGGCAGCTGACTTGTGGAGATCCTTAGTTGGCGTAGAAGTCGCCATACTCCTGCTCGGCGTAGTGCTCCTCCTCGTAGTCTGGCTAGGTCAATAGCCAGGGACGAAACCAATATGAGTACATTTGAATGTACTCGCAAACTACCCCAACATGAGTATGCACTAGTTTTATTTTAGTTGACAACTTTTATTTATTTAAAACATCTCTATATCTTTATTGAAAAAGGTAAGAAGAGTTTTATAACTATCTTTAAAGAAGTCACCATTTTATCTGTTTCTCCAAAACTCCTCCTTTTTCCGACCATAGCCCGTCATGGTCCACTTCCTCCAACCACCTCATACCGATCCGTTGGTATAGGTGTAGGAAACATTCTCCACTTCATTTTCTTTTTAAAACTCAAAGTCTTTAAAAACTTGCACATGGTCTTAGGACAGTCTCCCAATTGTCCATATCCGAGGACTCGGCTATTCGAATAGTTTTAACACTCTGCAGAGGTAGCACGCTTTTAGCCCACATCCATCCGGCAACTCATCGTGTCTGCCACGTCTCGCCATACCAGGTGTATGCGAAGTAAGCCGCCGGCCATAGCCTCTTATTTGCTCATGCTAGTATAGGATCCTTCCCATATGACACTTTCCATCGACACCCAGTCCAGTTTCCCGTCAGAAACCCTAAGTGTGAGGACTCATAGTTTTGTCCGGCGGTTTATGGTGGAACCTTCTATCCTCCCCACCAACTTGTGTGAGGACCCGGGTCAGGGGGTAGGTCCTCGGACCATCCCCTCATGCATAACGGAGTCATCTCCGTCGATGAGGTATCCCATACTAATAAGAGCAAACTACATGACTAAGCCTTTTCCCATATGGGTAAATGTGGTCGCACAGGGTAAGATTGGTGTCATAGTACTAGGACACTGTGCATTTTTCATAAACATCACCATTTCCATTTCCTTTCAACACCGACATCTCGGTATTCCATAATCACTCAAGTATTTCAAAGGAGTTTTGAATAAACAACATTGTTTCCCATCCTAAGTTTTATATAAACTACTTATATTTCTACATAGGGTGGCAAAATAATATCCATATACTTTTGAAAAGGTTTTGTAAACCATTGCCTTAAGAGTAAATCATTTGATCAAAGTAGATGCATATGTATTTAGGTGCAAGCTCAGAGAGTAGCTTGCCTTGCTCGGCAAAGTGACTTGGTCTTGATCTTCAGATTCAACAAACTCTCCTTCCTCGATAAATCCGACAGCGTTCTCGTCTAATTAATAAACAAACAAATACAACCAATCACTAAACTACTCAAGCAATCATCTCAACATAACAATCATAAACATCACAAATAGCTACTGCACACATCAAACAATACAATTTGGTTTCAAATTAATTGAACTAAACATATTTATTTATGTCAAAATTATGGCAGAAACTTGTGGAACATGTTTAATTCATAACTTGAGTTCTGTTGGTCACAAAAATACAAACTAAATTTCTACAGAAAGCTACTGATGTGTAGAAGACAACCCAATTTGATTTGGATCATTGGAGTTACCAAACTCCCTACACAATTGTTTGAATCCAGTAACTTAATAATCAAGTTTTAGCTACCAATTAAGTTATGTTGATCCTAAAATTAAATCCTTTTAGGGGTAACTAAACATGACTAAATGTGATCTAACAAAATTGGTCCTAATTCATTTGGGTTAACCATTAAACATATTTAAATGTTTGAGTGCAGAAGGGTGTTTAAACTTCAACTTTATACTAAACAAATACTACTGCACAAATAATTCTACCAAAATTAGGGAAGCTAATACATGGCAGTACTAAGCTAGAAAATTGGTTTGGAATTATTTGGACTAACAGAGTATCAGAAACAAACAAGTTTAGAATTTAAACCTTCTGTAGTATTTTTAATAATACTTTTTAACTATTTATTTAAATGACATGAGACCACTTGGGTTGGTTAAACAATTTCATAAGCTTTCCAGAACAATTGAGTTTGATTTATTTGGATTCTTAAATCTCGAGATATTGAATTTTGAAGTTAGGTCCAGTACTGATTTCACAGAGAGATTTAAATTCGAAAAGTTTACTATTCTGGATAATGTTCAAAAGCATGACATGTGGGGCCTACGCGTCAGCGACACAGTGTACGTGTGGAAATTAATAAAATGCATGACATGTGGGGCCTAACATCTAAACGAAGGGGTACGTTGCCGTTGGATCTAGATCCAACGGCCCACGTTTGCCCACGTCGTCGACGAACTCCGGCGACCTAAAACGAGCGGCGTCGAAGCTCCGGCGATGGCGAGGTGGATGGTTGGATCACCTAGGGGGCTCAGGAGGTCGTAGTGATGATGCGAATCGACGGCGGAGGCTCGGGGAAGGTCGTGGCGCGAGTTGCACTTGCTGGGAAGACGTGTAGCGGCGACGGCGACGCGTCGGACTTCCACGGCCACGGCAACGAACTCCGGTGAGCTCCTGCGGTCGCGTCTGTGCACGAAAAAGAGGACAAAAGGGCTCGAGTGAGTGCGGTGTCCACAAGGAAGAGAGTACGGGCCAGAGAGAAGAGAATGGGAGAGTGTGGCATCGCGGCCGTGCTCGACCTCGACGACGGTAGTGGCTGCGGCAGTGCCCGCCCTCCTGGCGGTGCACGGTGAAATTGGAGCGAGGGAGAGGTCGAGGGAGTGGTGTGGAGTTTCCAGAGGGGCTCGGGGTGGTTTAAATAGCGCGGGAGCGGTCCACGGTGGTCGCGGTTCACGGCGAGGTCCATGGCGCGCCCGAGGCGACCTTTCTCTCGATTCCGCGGCGGAGGTGCAGGGGATCGTGGCAACGTGGTGTCTACCGGGGTCCGGACGTGTTCTAGAAGCTTTGGCTCGAGCCTTGTGTGTCGAGGTGCAGGGAGGGGCGCTAATTTGGGTCGGCGACGGTGAGGTCGCCACGGCGATGCAGAGGGGACAGGGGCGGCATTGGGGCAAGGGAGAGGCTCGAGTGCTTCTCCTCTGCGTGCAGAGGCTGCAGAGGCTCGATGGCGTGGATGAGCGCGAGCAGGGGGGGCCTGGGCGGCCAGGAAAACGGCGAGGAGCGCCACGGCGACACGGCGGTGTGCGTCGGGGCGAGGGGGTGAGGTAGACGATGGCAATTTTGCCAAAACCCCCATGCCTGCTCTTCTTTTCTGTTTTTCTTTATTTCTTTTTAGTCTAGTAGATTTTCTAGGATTTATTTGGGGCACTTAAACATTTTAGAAAAATTTGCAAATAATTGTGGGGCCTCCCCATAACATGTAGAAGCTCCACAAAATTTGGCTTTGCAAAATAAAATGTTTTGAATCATTTTATTTCATAGGGTTTTAATTATGGCATTTAGTTTTATTTCAACTGTTTTTACTTTTGAATTTTAAAATAGGTGTAAAATATTATTTGGAAGAGATAAGTGATATTAATGTAAATGAGAGGTTTCATATACCATTCCAATGAATTTTGTTTGGAACAATTTTGAGTTTCTTATTTGTCACTTTTATTTTTCTTGTTTCACTTTTGCTTTTGTATTTCATTTTATTAATTCAAGCAAACAAGCAACACAAGCAACAAGAAATAATTACCACAAGCAACAACTTGCAAACAACACAATAATAATCAACAAAAGTTTTTGTTGGCTCTCATTTTTGGAATAATAATACTGATAATATTTTTGGGATGTTACACGAGCGGCTGATCTCGTCGAGGTTTTGGTGGCTATGGATTCCTTGCCCTGATCGATCACCCTCCCAGCCTTTATATAGGAGGCTGGGTCTCGGGAAACATAATCGACCAAGGTTACATGTATGGAAAGTCTTAACCGACTATAACTTGACCTAACTTGGATAACACTCTTTGTCTCAGGCCTTCCTTCGTGGGCTTCGATTAATCTTTGGGCTTCTTTGATCATTATGTGCACCAGGTACCCTTTAGCTGGGGTACCCGTAGAGTATAACCTCGTCATTAGGCCCCGAGTACTTGCTTGACTCGAAGAATCGAGCATGTGCTCCCTTCATCGTGCACGTCATAGTCTTCTGAGCTTGTTCTCCTGATCCGATGTAGTCCTTCTACTTTTAATTTGTTTCGATTGTATGCGTATATGATCCGAGGGATATTGACATAGTAGGCCTGATTCACTCGAATATCGAGCTCAGTTAACTGCTTACTTGAGCAAAAACCTTACTAGTCTTCAATCAGACTCGAGTCCCTGGACTCGAGCCTGGAACGCAGTCGAAAGATTTTGCCTAGGGATATTGACATAGTAGGCCTGATTCACTCGAAAATTGAGCTCAGTTAACCGCACATTTGGGCGAAACCATACTAAGACTTCAATCAGGTTCGAGTCTCCGGACTCGAAGCTGGAAAACTTTTGAAACTTTTGCCTTGGGATATTGACATAGTAGGCCTGATTCACTCGAAACTCGAGCTCAGTTAACCGCACATTCGGGCGAAATCATACTAGCCTTCAATCAGGTTCGAGTCCCCGGACTCGAAGCTGGAACATACTGGACAGACTCGACTCAGGCCGTTGTAGGTCTTACTGATTCGTTATGCAGTTTAACTTTTGATACCTAACGCGTCCGTCAGGATTTTCATCATGTCTGTTGACACGGAAAATTTCAAGGGAAAACACTGTTGGAGCGTCCCTCGGCCCATCTCGATTGCTCGGCGGGTCTTACCTTTGCATTTGCGTATGCAGCATCCGAAACATCTGCGATTGGCATAGTCCGGGAATTTATGAAGTTTGATTCTTTGATTTGTGAAGTACTTAATGCATTTTAATCGAGTCTGCAGTCGAGTGAATTTTCTTACCTTGTTTTGAAATCTATGGGAGCGCGACAGCGCTCCCATGGGAGTAGCCCCCGAGATTGTGGTTTATTGTCTTGCAATAGAGGACAATCTCAAATCATCCTTCTGTACTGCTTTTTGTCAGTCGAAATATTTTGTCTTTGAAATCTACGGGAGCGCACCAGCGCTCCCATGGGAGTGGCCCCCGAGATTATGCTTTATTTCGTTCGAAGTAGAGGATAATCTCAATAATTTTGCTCCTTTTTGATCAATCGAAAGAAATTTTTGATATGCTCCCATGGGAGTACCTTTGCTAGTCGAATCCTTTTGTCGATTGTAGTCTCGAATCCTCCAATCAAATGTGAATACTATCTTTACACCTGACGTCAATCGTGACGTCGTAGGCGTGCGCTCGCTGCTTTGACAAGACATGTCTGTGTGGGCCCAATGTTTAGATTTTTTACCGCAGAAGACGCCGTTTTTATTTTGGACCTGACTTATCATGGTATAATCGGGGTAGTCCTCGGGTAACACATCTGTGTTTTTGATTTGTGCCAGGTCCCGAGTTTATCCAGTGGGTTGTGTTTCCTATTTGACTCAGCCCCGAGCATGTCGAGTGGGGTTTGGGTTTTCTGTTTGACCCAGCCCCGAGTATGTCGAGTGGGGTTTGGGTTTTCTGTTTGACCCAGCCCCGAGTATGTCGAGTAGGGTTTGGGTTTTCTGTTTGACCCAGTCCCGAGTATGTCGAGTGGGCTGTAAGTCTTTGTGTTCACTGATTTTTGAGCTAGAATTTTAATGCTTATGTTTTTATGATCGAGCCCCCGAGTGTTTGAGTAGGGTAAAAGCATATATGAGAAATATGGAGGAACAAGTATCTTTATTCGAAATATGCGTTTGATCAGCAAGCCGCCTCATTAAAAACCTTCCAGTCCCCTTAGGTACCCTGGTAAGGGAAAAGATTGCGTCTGAAACCTGCTGGTTCTTCCGACTGTCGGGGGGCTGCCCCGGGTAGGGCAATGATGTGGTTTTAAGAGTTATAAAGTAGAAGCCGGATCAGTATCTAGCCGGGTCACTTAGACCGGATCGATGTCTAGCCGGGTCATGCCAGAGTCGGTTAGCTCTTGACCATACCAGAATGCGGGAAGAAGCCAAACCGGGTCGGAGGAAGGAGTACCGGCTAAGTTAGCCGGGTTGGTCAGGAAGGATCCGGATAAGGTAATCCGGATATTGCACAAGGGCCAAGTAATGTCAGTAAGGTCACGGGTCCTGCAGTTCTACTGACCGGGGCTCAGAAGACAGCAAGGTCGAGCTACGGGTTTTCCGGATCGCAAGGCCCTAGGCGCTGACTCGGCCAATTCGGGAAAGAGGAGGTGGCCTAGACCCGGCAGGCTACGCCTGCCATTGCCTGAAGAGGCAAGATAGGCCTGCTAGGACTTGACAGCCAGGTCAAGCCACGGGATTCCTGGGAGCGCAGCAACCTAGGAGCTGACTCGGCCAGTTCGGGAAAGAGGATGTGACCTAGACCCGGTGGGCTACAGCTGCCGTTGCCCGAAGGGGCAAGATAGGCCTGACAGTCCGGCCGTTGGATTGACAGGAGGCAGAGGCTTGTCCTTTTTCTCTTGTCAATGCCATAATCATCTCCGGCCAGGGGTAAAAAGGTAAACCGGTTAGTGTATAAGTAGACCGCTACATCCTCCAGAGAGAGGGACGACGAAGGAGAGGCCTCATTTCCCCCTGTTCCATCTTCCTCTTAGAGCTCTCACCATTGTTGCTTCATACAGCTCGAGGAGCACTTTGTACTTGTGACATTGAGATATAAGAGAGTAGGCTAGTGCTGCAGTAGGGGTGTTACCTCCACAAGAGGGCCCCGAAGCAGGGTACATCTTGGTGTGCTTTGGTTGTTCTTGGTTTGGCTTGTTCTTGTGAGTTCTTGGTTGTTCTTCATGCGTGCTACGTGAGCGCGCAAACCCTCCCCGGATCCCCCAACGTCCTAGCGAGCCCACAACTTAAGCCATCCTATGGCATCTGCCGTGACACCACCACGACAGTTGGCGCCCACCGTGGGGCAGCAGTGGCGTTGGTTGGGGTTTCCTTCCGGACGGGCTCCGTCACCGGCTCAGGCGAGCGAGTCCTTTCCGGACTCGTTTGCAAGATCGGCGAGTTCAACTTCATCAGCGACAACGCGGGGTGCTTCGCCAACAAGCCCTTCCCCGCTGGCGGCTTCCTCATGACGCTCGGCGGCTTCGTCACCTATGTCACCACCGAGCCTGTCCGCGAGTACCCGGCGCAGGTGCTCGTGGCCGAGGACCCTCCTTCATTCCGCGCATCTCTCGGACGGCGTAGCGCTCGCCCCGGGAGTAGCGTGGAGGTGATGATGACCGGGCCAAGTGCAGCAGCTGGCAAAGGAGATGCCAGCAAGAGCATGCCCGAGGAGCTGGCCACGCCAGTTGATCTGGTGACAAGCCGACTCGGACGGCGAAGTTCCCAAAGGAGAAACCGGATCCGGTTGGCCCGCTTGGCATGTCAAGTAGGGAGGCTCCCTTAGAGGATGTCCTGGAGAAGTTATCTCGGCCAGTGGCACCTGGGGCAAATGTAGAGCTTACTGTAGCTCAGCTAGAGGCAGAGCGCCTGAGGTTGCAAAAGAAGCCCGGTTAGTGGTGGAGTCTAGGCAAGCCTTTGATAGAGATATGAGAGAGTACAATGCTGCTAATGGCATCACCGATGGATTTACTCCTGTAGTGCATCACTCACGCAAGAAAGCCGAGTTGCGTAACAGGGGTAAGGACCTCAATGACGAGTTAGCTAGAGCTGCAGGATCGAGCTCAAGTAAGGCTACTAGTCATAGATCTGGTACAGGCAAGCCGGTGTATAGCTCCCCGGCTAAGAATCTTAGGGCTGCAGCGGCAGCGCGAGCCGAGTTGAGTACACTAACCGGGGATGCTTGGCGAAGGCAGGCAGAGAGAGTCAATGAGTTGGTAGATGTGTGTAACAGGCAGAATGAGGCTTACCGGAAGGCTAATCCGGATGCTGGTGGTTCTCGGGTAGTTGTGTCGGTTAAGGCTGTTAGTCAGAGGTCCAAGGACAAGCATCATCCCCGCATGTCGGAGTTGACCGGGCCCAGAGCGTGAACTCGGGCAAGGGTAAACAGCTGCAGACCTATGATGCTGAGTATGCAGGCAAGCAGCTAGCAGCTCAAGGAAAAGGTGGCCAGAGCAGAAACAATGGCGGTCAAGGCTATCCGGGAGCCGGAAGGGTAATTCGGCTGGCCGAGGTCAACCACCTCGTCCTCCGGGCAGAATCAACCCCGGCAGGAGCAGCAAATGGTGGTGCAAGCGCAGCAGCAAGGTGGTGGCCAGGCGGGCTACCACTATGATGACGGTAATTCGGCTATGGCGCGAGCCGGATACCAAGCCTATGACAATGCACTTGCATCAAGACTGGGACCTCGGGCGTTGGATCCGAATGATCAGCGTCTCAAGTTGGATAGATTACCAGTCCGAGAAGCTAGAAGAGCAAGGCCCACCAGGTCCTCCATGCTTTGGGCCTCGATCATGAACGAGCCGAGCGTGCCGTTGTTTCAGCTTGGCCGAAGCACAAAGCCGTATAATGGCAGCACAAAGCCACAGGATTGGCTGATAGACTATGTATCATCAGTGCACATTGCGGGGGGCAATCGCCGATGGGCGGTCCGGTATCTCCCGCACATGTTGGAAGGGCCAGCCCGGATTTGGCTGAATAATTACCACCGGGTAGTATCAATTCTTGGATGGACTTGGAGCAGGCCTTTTACAGCAATTTCTCCAGCACCTACAAGAGGCCTAACCGACCTCAACTCTTAGCGGCTTGCAAGCAGGAAGAACGGGAAACAGACCGAGAATTCTTGACTCGGTGGAGCAACATTCGCAACTCTTGCGAAGGTGTCGTGGAGGAGCAGGCAATTTCTTGGTTCGCGCAGGGTTGCCGACATGGCACCCCGCTTTGGCAGAAGCTCCAGAGGGATATGCCCAAGACACTGGCGGAAACGATCCGGATAGCAGATACGTATGCTCTTGGTGATCCGACACAGCCGCATTGGATGCAGTGGGAACAAGCAGGAGGCAACCGGTTAACAACCGAGCAGGACCATTGAGGCCCAGTGACCGACATGAATTCGGTTACAAAAGAAGAGATCCGGATTATAGATACGGTTCAGATCAGGTTGCTGCAGTGAATATGGACCATCCTGGAGCAGGAGATGGTCAGAGACAAAAGACTGAGGGTCCAGCTTGGAGGCCGAATCAAGGTGCTTGGCCGAAGAAAGTATGGGATGGACCGAGTCCACCTCTAACTTTTGAGTCAAGATAGACGGGCCTTGCTGTTATCACACAACAGACCCACGCAAGCCAATCATTCAACTCGGAATTGTAGCTGGCATCATCGCATTCAGGCGGAGGGTCAAAGAGGACCACCTCAGAGAGGTGCTCCTAGACCGAATTTCAGGCCGAATATGCCTTTAACCGGAGCCAATGCAACCCGGTGAACGCAGGAGCTCCAAGACCGGCAGCCACAAAGCCGGTTAACCTGGTAAACATGGGAGGCAACGACAACGGTGCTGGTCCGAGTCGGCAAGGGGATACCCCGGTAATGAGTACAAGGAGGCTCATCAAAGTTATGTGGTTTTTGTGACCGAGCCAACTGACAAGAAAAGTCAGCTGCGAAGGGCGAAGGAGGTGAATGCAGTCATGCCAGCAGTCCCAAAATACCTGAATTGGTCCGAGCAGGAGATCACTTGGAGCAGGGCTGATAACCCAGAATTATGCCAAGTCCAGGAAACTATGCACTGGTGGTGGATCCGACTTTGGTTGGACCCAAGCTTAACGTGAGGTTTAGCCGAGTCTTGATTGACAATGGCAGTGCCATAAACATCATGTATCGGGACACAATGGTCAAGTTGGGCATTTCGCCGAATCAGTTGCAGCAGAGCAGTTGTACCTTCCATGGTATAGTACCCGGGGTGTCTTGTTCCCCAATGGGTAAGATCTGGGTAGATGTGTGTTTGGTACCAAGGACAATCACCGGCTTGAGAGTCTCGAATTCGAGGTGGTAGATTTGGAGAGCCCATACCATGCTCTGCTCGGCAGGCCGGCGTTAGCCAAGTTCATGATATCCACTCATGTGGCCTACCTCAAATGAAGATGCCTGGCCCGAATGGTATTATCACTGTTGCGGGAGATTACAAAAAGGCCATACAGTGTGCCACGATCGGTTCCACCTTAGCCGAATCATTGGTGATCCAAGCTGAGAAGAGCAAATGCATGAGGTGGTGGCAATGGCGAAGTCAGCTCAGCTCGGTGTGCTGGCTATGACCAATCCGGATGGAGGTGCAACATTTGAGATGCCCAAGGAGACAAAGAAGATCCCCATTGACCCGGAGAACCCGGAGCGCATGGCCATCATTGGTGCCGGGTTGGGCGAGAAATAGGAAAGCGCGCTCTGTCACTTCCTCCGTGAGAATCGGGATATCTTTGCATGGTCGGCTAAGGACCTGCCTGGTGTTCCGAGGGAGTTGGCAGAGCACTCTTTATTTGTCAGGCCGGATGTAAAACCGGTGAGGCAACCGACTCGTCGTCTCTCAGATGATCGAAGAAAAGTGGTGCTGGATGAGCTGGCTAAGCTACTTGCAGCCGGATTCATTATGGAGGTGTTGCATCCAGACTGGATATCCAATCCGGTTCTGGTAGAGAAGAAGAAGGACGAACCAGCGGTGGTCAAGGTGTGGCGCATGTGCATCGACTTCACCAACCTAAATAAGGCGTGCCCGAAGGATCCGTTTCCTTTACCTCGGATTGATCAAGTGATCGATTCTACTGCTGGGTGTGAGTTGTTGTCTTTTATTGATGCGTACTCTGGTTTTCACCAGATACCACTGAACCCTAAAGATCAAATAAAGACTGCTTTTATTACCCCGTACGGGGCGTATTGCTATCGTGTCATGTGTTTCGGTTTGAGAAATGCCGGTGCAACTTATCAGAGATGTATGCAGAAATGCTTACACTCCCAAATGGGCAAGAATGTGCAGGTGTATGTCGATGATATCGTCATCAAAACTAAAGAAAAACACACTCTCCTCGAGGATCTCGAGGAAACATTTGTGAACTTGAGAAAATATCGGTTGAAATTGAATCCGGATAAATGCACCTTTGGTGTCCCGGCTGGAAAGTTGCTCGGTTTCCTTGTATCGAGCCGAGGTATTGAGGTGAATCCGGCTAAGATCCGAGCCATAGAAAGAATGAAATTGCCTAAATGTCTAAAAGATGTACAAAAATTCACCGGGTGTTTAGCCTCGTTGAGTCGGTTTGTGAGTCGGCTAGGAGAAAAAGCCTTGCCCTTGTATCAATTGATGAAAAAAGCACCGGGTTCACGTGGACCCCGCAGCAGATTCGGCTTTCAATGAATTAAAAAAGATGTTGTCCACTGCACCAATTCTGGCGTCACCTTTGCCGAATGAGCCAATGCTACTTTACATTGCGGCCACTAACCGGGTCGTAAGTGTGGTCATAGTGGTAGAGCGAGAAGAGGAGGGTAAATCCGTGCAGAGACCGGTGTACTATTTAAGTGAGGTGATCTCAACCTCAAAGCAAAATTATCCTCACTACCAGAAGATGACATACGGTGTATACCTGGCGGCCAAAAAGTTGAAACATTACTTCCAAGAGCACCCGATTACCGTGGTATGTGAAGCTCCAATCGCGGAGATCATTGGGTGCAAAGATGCAACTGGCCGAGTTGCCAAATGGGCAATAGAAGTATCTCCTTACACCCCGCATTATGAGAGAAGGGATGCTATCAAGTCTCAGGCTTTACCGGATTTCCTTTGTGACTGGGCCGAGATGCAGTATGAACCACCCAAGCCGGATTACAATTACTGGAAGTTGCACTTTGATGGCTCCAAAACCAAAATCGGATTAGGTGCTGGGGTAGTACTCACATCACCGAAGCAAGATCAGTTGCGATATGTGTTGCAGATTCATTTCTCAGCATCAAACAATGTGGCCGAATATGAGGCACTGATCCATGGGCTTAATGTGGCTAGGGACATCGGCATCCGCCGAATAGAATGTTTTGGTGATTCGGATTTAGTGGTGCAGCAGTCTTCTGGAAATTGGGATGCTCTTGATGCCAATATGGCACTGTATCGGTTTCATGTCCAGAAATTTCAGGATTTTTTGAAGGCTGCGAGTACAAGCACATACCTCGGTTGGAGAACGAAGCTGCTGATGTCCTGTCAAAACTCGGGTCGTCTAGGGATGCAATTCCACCCGGATATCCTTGAATCACCTAAGGGTCCCTTCAATCAAACCTTCGCCTGATTCCGAGTCAATTTTTATCCCAAAGCAAGAATCTGAAGCTGTCCCTATGAATGTTGATGTCGGGTACATTGGGGAAGACCCGGGGACTGCATGGCGAGACCCGGGGACTGCTAACCGGATCTTAGGAAAGAGGAGCAGAGAAGAAGATGGTGCTGACCGAATCTTAGGGAATGGGCAAAGCTGATAGAAGAAATAATGGCGGCCGAACCAGTGGAATAGATGACACTTATTCCCTTTGCATCCAGTACCGGAATGGGCTGAGAAATCATGAAGTTCATGTCGGAGGGGAGTTTGCCAAGTGATGAAACCGAGCTAGACGAGTGCAGAGGAGGTCCAAGGCTTACACCATCATCAACAAGGAGTTATACAAAAGGAGTGCAACCGAGGTGCTACAGCGTTGTGTGGAGCCAGCCGAGGGCAAGGAGATGCTCCTGGAGATACATCAAGGAGAATGTGGACATCATTGCAGTACAAGAGCCCTGGTGGCTAAAGTATTCCGGCATGGATTTTACTGGCCCACTGCTCATGCAGATGCAGAGGACATAGTCCGAAAATGTGAAGGATGCCAAAGGTTTGCCAAACAACACCTACCCGCATCGGCGCTCAAAACAATTCCTATCACTTGGCCATTTGCTGTGTGGTGTTTGGATATGGTGGGAGATTTCAAGCCGGCTAGGGTAACATGACACATATGCTGGTAATGGTGGATAAGTTCACCAAGTGGATAGAGGTGAAACCATCCGGAAAGTGGATGGTCGTTCGGCGTGACTTTCCTGAAAGAAATTATTTTGAGATACGGTTACCCTCATCATCATTCGGATAATGGCACAAACTTTGCTGTGGGAGAGTTTGCCGATTTGTATGGAAAGGGATCCGGCTAGATATAGCCTCGGTGGCACATCCGGAGTCTAATGGGCAAGTGGAAAGATCAAATGCCCTGGTGTTGGCCGGCATCAAGGCTCGGCTCATTGAACCATTGCTGAAAACTCCGGGTGCTGGATAGACGAGATACCATCAGTACTATGGGGTCTAAGGACCACGCCGAATCGGTCAACTGGCTATACGCCATTTTTTCTGGTTATGGGGCAGAAGCTGTGCTACCCACTGACATAGAATATGATGCACCAAGGGTGGCAATGTATACTGAAACCGAGGCAAAAGAGGCCCGGGAAGATGCAGTGGATCTGCTAGAGGAAGCAAGAGAATTGGCCCTATCTCGGACAGCAATATACCAGCAGAATCTCCGACGTTATCATAGTCGAAAGATCAGCCCTCGAGTGTTTCATGAGGGAGATCTTGTACTAAGGCTGGTGCAGCGCAGCAAAGGCCGACACAAGTTGTCACCTCCATGGGAGGGACCATTCATTGTGAGCAGGGCTATGCACAATGACTCGTACTACCTTGTAGATGCACAGGAACCAAGGAAGGATGGCCTGGACAGACCCGGAGAAGAAACTAAGAGACCCTGGAATGTAGCTCTGCTTCGACCCTTTTACTCCTAAGGGCGCAATGTATGTATTTCAGTTTATCATAAATGAAATTGCAGCAATCCGAGTCTGGACTCGGGGACTGCTCGTCCTTATGCATGTGTTTTTTATACTGTTTTGTCCATACCGTTCATGTGTCGAATTGCTTTGAACCTCGTCCCAAAATTCAAGTAATGTATGCTGTGTTGTTGATCTCGTGACTCGACTGACAAACACCAAAATGGTAGTCAAGAGCAGAGATGAGAATATGGGAAACATGAAAATGGACTCGGGGACTCGGTCCAAAACCGATTCGGCAGATGTCGTTTACTAACCCCTGTTATTTATTTTGTTTATGTTAGATGATTCTAAACCTTAACTCGCATGTTTCAAGTATTGTATGCTATGATTCCTATCTTGTGACTCGACTGTCAAACACCTAAAAGGTAGACAAGAGCAAAGATTCGGCAAAAATAGTAAACAAGAAAACAGACTCGGGGACTCGGTTTAAAATGATCCAACATAAACCTCGTCCGGATCGCATTAAGCAAAATAAGAGTAGTCTCGGAAGAACTTAAACTGTATTTTACATCTGCTCCCGGCATACCGGGGATTTAACGTTTTTTCACTAAGTCACTTCAGGAAGCGGCAGACTTGGTTGTAGCAGTTCGGTTACAGGAGCTTCGGTTGCAGGAGCCTCGGGCGCGCGAGCTTCGGTTACAGGAGTTTCGGTTGGAGTAGATTCGGTTGCAGGGGTTCCGTCGCTGGAATGGACTCAGAAGATGGAGGAACTTCAGGGGTAACCTTGCGTGGAGAGCTTGAAGGCTGGGCAGATTCGGAAGTATCCGGATCAGCTGAAGCTTGTTTGGTAATCTCTGCCGAATCAGTTGCTGGTATCTCGAAGTCTGGGCCGGAGTTGCTTCGGTATTCTTAGCCGAGTCAGAGGCTGGGATCTTGATGGACTTGATAGGAGCTTGTTCAACAGAGTTAGCCGAATCATCAGAATCGCCCTCAGAATCGGCATAATCTCAACGGAGGCATCGTCCGATTCCTCTTCTTCAGTCTCTTCCCCATCAGAGTAGACCGGAGCCTCCAGATCAAGATGTTTGGTGTTTGCAAATTCCGCCATAAAATTGGCAGCTTCCTCGCGGATCTTGATCCGGTCAGGATCTGACACCCATGAAGAACCTTCGCGAAGGGAGCGCACTCGGCGAGATCAATCAGTTCATACCAAGACATGATAAGGATCAAGGCGGCATCAGCACCAGCGCGGGCGGACGAAGATCTCCATTGCTGTAACCGGCTCTTCGTTTGATCCAGATCTTTGATTAGCTCTTCTGCAGACCGGACTTGCCGGGCCTCAGGAAACAAGATTCGGTGAGCCTTGAGGCTTGCATTGAGTAGGTCAATGTGGGATTCCTTCAAAGGAGCAATCCGAGCTTTCAGTGCAGTAATGTGGTCTTCAATATCCCACGTCTCTGGTAAGGAGCCCGGTTAACTTAGCTCTCTCAGCTCGGGCGTCTCTCACAGCTTTGGCGGCTTGAAGCCGGATGCTGGTAAACTCTCCTACAAACAAATAAGCTAATACCGAATTAAGCGAGAAGGAACACAAAAATATATGTCGGATAAGAGCAGAAGGAAAAGAAGGGATTCGGCAAAACTTACGGTCCATGTCATCATTGAGGCTAGCAAGTGCAGACAGCCATTTCGCACTGGCTGCTTTGTGAGCACTCAATTCTTCTTTCGCCGCTTTAACTTCGGCTTCAGATTCGGCAATGGACGTTTGAATTTGCTTGTCCAGTTTGGCCCGCTCCGCAAGTCCGGCTTTGCAAACATCTCGCTCCTTCTGGATCGTGTCTTTTTCCTTCCGCAGCGTATCCCGCTCTCCTTTGACCTTGTCCTTCACTTTTTCAACCCGGTTAAGCTCTCGCTGGAGTCGAGCCACCTCTGACTTTTCCTCCTCTAAAGCGCGCTTCTGCTCTTCTTCTTTATTATTCATTTCAAGACAGAGCGCATCGAAGGAAGTTTGTAGCTTCTGATGCTGATGGGCGAGCTGCTTAAAGAGTTTGCTGCGAGCGGTCATGGTTTCCTGAAAGGAAACAGGCAAATGGCATCAAAAGAGTCTCGGGGACTGGCCCGAGATTAACCGAATCAGTTGGAAAAGAGACTCGGGGACTGGAAGTCCCACGGTTTCCTCGATTAAGACAACATTCATGATCAAGTTTTATAGATTCAAGCCGAATGACTTTCTTACTCGGAGGAGTATCAGTCGTTCGACCCGAATCTCGGGGACTGGGAATAGTGTAGATTGATAATGATAAAGTAAAAGCAGGATTCGGTAAAGTTACCTCGAAGACCCGGTTAGCTTCAGCAACCGAGGTCTGCACGGAGTGTAAGATTGAAACATCCGACTAGGCCAGCCGGATGTGGCGATGCTGAAGTAGAGGAGCCTTTGGCAAGGTCAGCATCATTCCAAGCTTCAATGAATTGCTTGGCGGACTCGAGCTTATCGCTATTAGGCGGGCGGGGATTTGACAGGGCCTGTCCGAATCGAATCGCTGATGGGGCGGCAGGAACTTTCTTGCTAGCGACCACCTGCTTATCCGAAGTGGTGGGAGTTGTACCAGAGGCACCTTGAGTCGGCTTGGGTTGCGGTGACGCACCCGGGGTCTGCTTCTGCTTTGGTTGCTTCTGCTGCTGTTCGGAAGTTTGTTGTTGCTGCCGTTTCTTCTTCTGCTGCTCTTGGTTTAGCAGGGCTTGAGCTGCGGGAGTAGGACGAGAATCCGGTTTAGGCAAGGGCTTAGCCGGCACCTTAGCTTTTTCCTTCTCCAGCTCCTTCAGAGGGCGTGGCCAGGTTGAGTCTCGGACAGGAACCAGGGTTTCCTCGCTCTCCAAGTCAATAACCGGCTCTGATGCGGGAGTCGGCTGGGGAATATTGGCAGTTGTAGTACGCACTGGAGAAGTAACAACCTTTTCAGGAGACCGGTTCTCCATAGCCGAATCCAGTGGAGGAATGGGAGAAGAGATGGATGAGTGTGTTTGCTCGGTGACGATGGCGTCACTACATAAGGCAAAGTAAACAGTTAATCCGGATGAAGATAATTCGGTTAATAGAGGAAGAAAGCAAATAATGTTAAGTTGATATTACCCCTTGGTGGTTGGCATGGGCTTAAGCCGATTCGGCTTGGAGCCAGCTTTCTTCCTTCTCTTAGCTTGAGGGGCATCAGAGCCGGGCGCATCAACGCGTTTCCGAGATGTCCCTTCAGCATCTTGTTTGGCTGGAACAGAAGGTGGTGACCATGAAATCGGAATAGCTTCAATGGGATCTAGAATATAGCAATCGTCATCTTCCTCCTCGGAAATGCTGTGAACGGTTGTTTGCTTACCCTTGCGGATTGGCTTGGTGCGCGGAACCGGCAAATAATCATCTGTATCCGGTTCCTCTTCGCCCTCGCGCAGCGGGCTGCGATCCCGTGCCCATACCTTTGTGGAAAGATCGCCGTCTTCGGTGATCTGGCGGTCGAACAGCTGCAGTAAAATCAAGGCAAATCCGGATTAGTCCAATGACATTTTTGTAGTACGGATTAACCCGGAGAACGATGAACTAACCTGCGGTGGAAGTGCGTCCCGGTGAAATGGCTCCACGCCCCATTTCCACTTATCCGGCATCTCGGTGAATGCAATGGCATTCACGCGTCTCTTGACGGAAGTTTTGGTGAGGGCGTGTTTGCTGATCCGGGTAGGATCTAGCAGACCGCTCATATGGCAAATCTTGTGCTGACGTTGTTGTAAAGGACTGACACGGCGAGAGACGAAGGCTCGGAGGAGATCATCCGAGACCAGGCCCTTCTCCAGAAAATCCTCTAGAGCTTGGTGTACGATTTGAAGCTCCGCGAGAGCGTCAGCCGGATCATATTTGAAATTCAGTTCGGCTGTCGGGGGCTCGATCTTGAACTCGGGCAGATTGAGGGCATCATGGCCTTCAGCGCTCTTCACGTAGAGGAAGGACTTTTGCCATTTCTTGCAAGTATCCAGGCCAGTGATCCGGGGAAAGATGGAGCCCGTCCTCGGGGTAATGCTTGACGCACCACAGGCGGTCATCACCTTCGGGTCACTACCCGGGATAGTATGCTTCCGGAGGTGGAAATACTTCGCCCAGGTTTCGATAGTCGGCCAGAGACCGAGATATCCCTCCATAAAGGAGGTAAAAGCAGATAGGGAGACAAAGGAGTTAGCTGGTAGGTGATGAGGCTGCAGGCCGAAGAAATCTAGGAATCTCCGGAAGAAGTCACTCGCTGGGAGTCCGAATCCGCGCTCGAAGTGCGCCAGAAATACTACACGTTCACCCGGTTGGATGACCGGTTGGAGTTCCTTCCCCGGTTTTCGGCATATAACGTTAGATGTTATACGCCGGGTGCTCCGCAGCCATTCCAAGTCATCATTGGTGACATCAGAGCCCTCCCAGCTGCCGGGGGGAAGCTTCGGCATATCCGAATCACTCCTGCAAGAAATCGGAAATAGCCGAGTTAGAAGATGCGAAATCTCAAATCCAGAGCAAGTCGGATAATGATCTAGCCGAATCAGCTGATTAAGGGATTCGGTAAAGAATACCCCGGATAGAGTTGACCGATTACTGCGGAGAAGTGATTCGGCTGGTAACTAAAAACACCTTTTCGTAAGGATCTAGGGTTACGAAAGATCTACCGCAGCAGTAAAATTGAGATGAAATCTCGAGTAAAAATAAGGTGGAACTGTTCAGGAAAATGGCAAGTTGATCTGGCGCAAAACCTAGAAATAAGATCTAGGCATTGTGCTAAGGCGCGGCACTGGACTCCTTGGCTAGTGAATCTAGGGAGGGAAGTGCAAATTCATGGCGAAAGAGCTCGCTCGAGGCCGCCATGGCCGGAAGTTGAAGAACTCACGATGGTGGTACGGCGAGGAAGAGGCTCGGCGAAGAGGCGGCGGCGCAGGGCGCGGTGCGCGGCTCAGGCGAGTTTTCTCCGAGGAAGTCGAGGTCTCCGGCGCTGCAAGGTCGCAAGGGCGAGATCGCGGCGGCGTCGGCGGCGCGGTTGGAGTTCTCGAAGTAGGAGGTGCGGGGAAGAAGAAGAGGAATCCCGCACCCCTATTTATAGCCCCTAGATGGTAACGGGCGCACTACCGCACGATCTCCGGGGTGTGGCTGGATCAGGTGTGAACCAAAGCTTTGCGGTCGTTGCTGTGGCCGTGTATTCCAAGCACACGGTGGATCATAGAGTTGGAAGCGGTGCTGCGGATCAAGTGTGCCGGTCAGCACAGAAATCGAGGAGGCGGGGTCATTTAGTCAAAAACACTCAAGTACCTGATGGATCCGGATAATATGTTGTCAGTGACATGTCAAATCAGAGACCCGGATTATGAGGCTTTGTGCAGAGATTCCCTGCCAAATATCCCAGGAAATCCTGAGGCAAGATTGGGTGATATGGAATTCGGTTAAAGGCGTTGGTTTTTAACCTGCTACGGCCCTTCATCCGAGGCTGTAGGACCGCACCAGCTTCGGGGACTACTGTCGGGGGGCTGCCCCCGGGTAGGGCAATGATGTGGTTTTAAGAGTTATAAAGTAGAAGCCGGATCAGTATCTAGCCGGGTCACTTAGACCGGATCGATGTCTAGCCGGGTCATGCCAGAGTCGGTTAGCTCTTGACCATACCAGAATGCGGGAAGAAGCCAAACCGGGTCGGAGGAAGGAGTACCGGCTAAGTTAGCCGGGTTGGTCAGGAAGGATCCGGATAAGGTAATCCGGATATTGCACAAGGGCCAAGTAATGTCAGTAAGGTCACGGGTCCTGCAGTTCTACTGACCGGGGCTCAGAAGACAGCAAGGTCGAGCTACGGGTTTTCCGGATCGCAAGGCCCTAGGCGCTGACTCGGCCAATTCGGGAAAGAGGAGGTGGCCTAGACCCGGCAGGCTACGCCTGCCATTGCCTGAAGAGGCAAGATAGGCCTGCTAGGACTTGACAGCCAGGTCAAGCCACGGGATTCCTGGGAGCGCAGCAACCTAGGAGCTGACTCGGCCAGTTCGGGAAAGAGGATGTGACCTAGACCCGGTGGGCTACAGCTGCCGTTGCCCGAAGGGGCAAGATAGGCCTGACAGTCCGGCCGTTGGATTGACAGGAGGCAGAGGCTTGTCCTTTTTCTCTTGTCAATGCCATAATCATCTCCGGCCAGGGGTAAAAAGGTAAACCGGTTAGTGTATAAGTAGACCGCTACATCCTCCAGAGAGAGGGACGACAAGGAGAGGCCTCATTTCCCCCTGTTCCATCTTCCTCTTAGAGCTCTCACCATTGTTGCTTCATACAGCTCGAGGAGCACTTTGTACTTGTGACATTGAGATATAAGAGAGTAGGCTAGTGCTGCAGTAGGGGTGTTACCTCCACAAGAGGGCCCCGAAGCAGGGTACATCTTGGTGTGCTTTGGTTGTTCTTGGTTTGGCTTGTTCTTGCTTGTTCTTGTGAGTTCTTGGTTGTTCTTCATGCGTGCTACGTGAGCGCGCAAACCCTCCCCGGATCCCCCAACGTCCTAGCGAGCCCACAACTTAAGCCATCCTATGGCATCTGCCGTGACACCACCACGACACCGACATTATGCGCTTATTACATATCTATGCATAGAACTAACGCAGATGCGCCCCTCTATGTACTAGTGTGACTTGACGACATGTTGACTGTCTCTGAAGGTTCAGTAGGGTGCCCCTTGTGCTTCATCGCGTCGTTGATGACCTTGAGCCCTCTGTCGATTGCCATTTTCTTGCTTTCTGGTAGAGGTGTACGGTCATTGGAGACCTCAAGCTCGGCGAGTGATTGCTCCATCCCGTACATCTCTGAGATTTTGCTGAAGTCACGGTCACATGAATCTGACCTTTGAAAGTTGCCGTTGATCGTGATGACTCCTTTTGGTCCTGGCATTTTGAGCTTGAGGTAGGCGTAGTGTGGGACGGCCATGAATCGAGCGAAAGTGGGGCGCCCAAGTATTGCATGGTATTGTGACTTCCAATCGACCACTTCGAACTCAATCGACTCGGTTCTGAAGTGAGTAGGATCTCCAAACATAACATCGAGTTGTATGGTGCCTTCTGGGAGCACTGCTTTGCCTGGAACGATACCGTGGAAGGTACTTGCGGACTTTGGCAGATTTTCGACTGATTTGTTCATTCTGCGTAGCGTATCTGCAAAGATTATGTTGAGGCCGCAACCTTCGTCCATGAAGACCTTGGTCATGGCGTAGCCTCCGATTTGGGCGTCGAGTACCAATGCTGCATGCCCTGGTCGATATACTGCGGGTGGGTGGTCCTCTCGATTGAAGACAATCGGAGTCTCTGATCCTTTCAAAAAAATTGTGATAGCTGGGGGTGCCATGACCGCCATATTGACGTGTCGAGTGTGTAATTTTTGCTCTCTATTGGAGGGACGTCCTCGCTGGATCATGTTCATCTGCCCGCGAGTTACGGGATATTTTTGTTCATCTCCTTGCTGCATCTGGTGCACGGCTGCTGCCAGTTGTGTTCCCGTAACGGGTTGTGCTGGCACCATGTACACTGGCGTCGGTTGCGCTGGTGTTGGTGCAGTATACACCTGAGTAGGCTGTGTTTGCGGTGGTATGGAATATACCTGCGCTTGTTGTACTTGTTGCGGTGCTGGATATGCCTGAACAGGCTGTGCTTGTGATATAGTCGATGGAATCTGCACTAGTTGAGGAGGTGCACGTCCATCTCTTTGCAATCGCAGTATATGTTCAATCGCAAGTTGATCGAATTCCCTGCAATTTCTCAGCGAGTGGTTAGAGCGAAGCTTACCATTGTCCCCTTTGTAAAGATGGAATCTACAATAATCATCCATCCTTTCTTCGATTGAGCGCTCAGGATCTTTGTCTGCTCGCCTGCGCCACTCTGGCCTTCTGTAGTTATCGCGGTCGTCGCGTCTGTGGTCTCGACTGTCACGTCGATCGTCTGCACGATGGTCTCGATTACCTCGACGGTCGTCCGTACGATGATCTCGATTATCATGATGATCGTCGGGTCGTCTGTCAGTTTGGTCGCGGCTGTCCCTTGACTGGACAAAGCCTACTGCGATGAAGTTTGGATGGTCATCGTCGTGATAACGATTCTTGCGTTTGCGCCTTCGATCATCTCTGTAGCTATCTCTGCGGTCTCAACTGCCACCCTCGTGATTTTCATGTGATGCTTTGGGTCGAGTGCCTCGTACGGAGTCTTCTCCATCTGCCCACTTTGTTGCGAGTACCATGAGTGCCGCCATTGTCTTTGGATCTTCTCGACCAAGTGTTTCTTTGAAGTCTTCTCTCCAGAGTCCGTTTTTGAAGGCGTCGATTGCCCTATCTTCTGATAAGTTGCCTACTGAGTTACAGATGGTGGTCCACCGCCGTATGTACGATCTCAGAGATTCATCTGACTTTTGCTTGCAGGTCCGGAGCTCCTCGAAAGTTTTGGGGCGCTCACATAGAGGCTCGAAGTATTTAATGAAATCACCTTTGAAGTGCTCCCATGAATCGTAGTATGATTCGGGTAGCGATTTGAGCCAATCGCGAGCTGTTCCTTCCATCATGAGTTGTATGTACTGCATAGCTGTAGTTGTGGTGCCGCGCTGACATCCGACTGCCAGCCTGTAATCTTCTAGCCAGTCTGATGGCTCTTGTTTGTAGTTGAACTTTGGCGTGGTAGCTAGCGAAAACTTCTTGGGCATACGAGCCTCCCGGATCCGTCGAGTGAAGCATAGCGCTCCACATGGCCCAATTTCTGCTTCCGAGTCCGAGCTGTTGCTGTATGACCTCCTCGAGTGGCTCCTACTGGAACGATGACGGCGTGAGCTTTTTCGACTGCTCCTTCCCCGAGGACTTCGACTGCGACGGTCCCGATCTGTATCTCTCCTTGGAGTTGCTTGTGGATGCTGTATGGCTTGTGCTGCTATTGCCAGTTGTTTTTACAGTTGGAGGTGCTGATCCCTCTTTGGGTCTCCTGCAGGAGGTTCGATTGTTCTGAGATAGGTGCCTAGCATCATCAGCGCCCCGGCTGGCTCAGTAGGTATGGGGACTCCTTCCGCGTCGACTGCCATAAAGGCTGGGTTTCGGTTCCGAGTGACCGCTGCACGATCTGCGTCTCCGAGGTTTATGAATCGTGACCTATTCGCGGGGTCGTTTCCGCCCGTTGAACTCGTAGACAATGCTCTTCTCCGAGCACTCGATATGCTGGCTTGCTTTTTGCGTTCTTCGAGTACTGCTCGGTAGTTCTTTAACCGTATCGATTCTTGCCACTGGAAATATTGTAAGGTCAATACCTCTTCCGGAGTTGCGTTTGCTGGTAGCATTGTGCAGCTTTCGATTACTTTGCTCACTTTTTCCGCCATCTCTGCGGTGATGGTCAGCGTGGTTGTTCCGTTTGGCATGGTGACTATGCAAGGGTATTCTGTAGGTCGACGGCATGTTGCGGCTGCTGATGTTTCTGCTGTACTCGCGGTGTATACCTGATACGGTACCACCCGATCTTCTGCCCATGTGTTGCTAATGCGCATTATGGAGCCAGGAAATTTTTTGTCCTCCAAACATATGATTGTGCAACTCTGCAGTGTGACTCTCAGGAGACCTTGGTTCACCTTTTCTGGTCCTGCCTATTTGCAGCCACATGTTGGGATTTTATATGTCCCCTGCGAAACAGAAATCTCTCTCTGCTTGAAGCATTTGATGACATGAAGGCAAAGTTTCAGAAGCCTTTTTTCATGGAGATAATAATTCTCGCTGCCTGGGGAATCTGGATGGTCCGTAATAACAAGATCTTCAAAGCCATTTCGCCAAGCTTTGAAGAATGGAAGGCTATTTACATGACTGAAATGAATTGGCTGAAATATAGAATAAGAGCGAGATACGCTCAAGAGTTTAGAGATTGGTTGCAAGTACAACCTTAGCAAGTTTTTGAAGCTTTTTTTAAATTTTTTTACTCCCCCCTTGTATGCTCACCCTGTAAATATACCATCCCGTATATAAAAATTACAGTGGGATCTTTTCCCGCTGTTCAAGCTTCAAAAAAAATGCGCATTATGGATTCAGCGTCGTCATCCAGGCTCATGTTGGAGTTGCTTTGCTTTTTGGGGTTTCTGCCGCAATCGAGTTGATCTTCGAGTGCTTTGTCCAGGCTATCTGCGTCGCAGGTGAATATCTCGTGTCTGGCACGGATTTCTGGGCCGTTGAGATCGGCGAGGTATATGTTGTCATCTGTGTTCTCCTTGTTCCCCGCGACGTCGTTGTAGTCGACGATGTTGTCGAGTGACTCGATTGAGTTGTTTGGGCGGTACGCAGATTCGATCTCGCTTCTTCCAAATCTTTTTGTCACCTCGTCACGGAACTCTTGCGAGGTCATGGATGTTGCGGAGTCGCTTGGCGACTGGATCGGGATGATCTGTGACGATGTCGCGCCCAAGATGGATGGTGTTGCAGTCGAAGCGTTGTCGATTGTCTCCGTGTCGAGTGTCTCCATGTCGAGTGGGTCTAATAGGTCCTGCACACCATCTTTATCGACAAAGAAGTTAAAATTTTCAACTGTAATATCCAAACCTGATTCGAGTCCGACAAAGGCTTGTTGAGCCTCCATCGAGTGCGGCATGAGCCTCCTTGGAGATTTTGGCGAGTGATCGCTTTTTGAATTGATGCTGGTAGATCTTGCCGGCTAGTTGCCGTTTGCAACGGTGGTCGGTGATTTGCTTTTTGATGGTGTAGTAGGCGAGTTACCTTGTGCAGATGCGATCGGCGGGTGGCCGCTTGATGATGAAACCGGCGAAACCGTGAGCCCAATACTACCTTTTCCCACAGACGGCGCCAATTGTCGAGGTGTGCCCTCGGCAATTCCCATGGTTGCTATACCTAGGTTGATTGTGTGGTAGAGAACGCATAGTATCGGTGGAATCGACGGCTGACAAGCTGGATTTACCCAGGTTCAGGGCCCTCGAGTGGGGTAAAACCCCTACTTCCTGCTTGTCTGTGTTTATGGTATGAATATGAAGGTTACAAGGGTTCGACGAGCGGCTGATCTCGTCGAGGTTTTGGTGGCTATGGATTCCTTGCCCTGATCAATCACCCTCCCTGCCTTTATATAGGAGGTTGGGTCTCGGGAAACATAACCGACCAAGGTTACATGTATGGAAAGTCTTAACCGACTATAACTTGACCTAACTTGGATAACACTCTTCGTCTCAGGCCTTCCTTCGTGGGCTTCGATTAATCTTTGGGCTTCTTTGATCATTACGTGCACCAGGTACCCTTTAGCTGGGGTACCCGTAGAGTATAACCTCGTCAGGGCCCTAGAACGTATCGAGGCACTGTCGGATCATGCTCCCATACTTCTAACCACGGGATCACCCAACCCACATTGTAAATGCCAGTTCAAATTCAAACTTGGATGGTTACATAGGGAAGGTTTTTCCGATATGGTTAAAATGGTGTGGGAAAGGCCGGTACCTTGTCTCAGCCCTATACAAAGGTGGAACAATAAAATACGCGCTTTGCGCAAACACCTGTGTGGTTGGACTAGACATATGGTAGGCCAGTTAAAGAAGGAGAAGCTTCGCTTGTCATCTATTATAGATGATTTGGAAGCTTTTGATGAAGTGCGACCGCTGTCAATGCAAGAGATTGAATTGAAAACTCGATCTAATGCGGAGATGGCAAGTCTTCTTCATGAGGAGGAACTTAAATGGTACCAACGATCAAAAGCCCAATTCATTTTGGAGGGAGATTCGAATACGAGATACTTTCATAGTCTAGCTAATGGCAGACATAGGAAGAAACTCATTTATTCTCTTAACCAAGATGAGGGTACGATTGAAGGCCATGAGGAACTCAAAGCATACATCACGAAGTACTACAAGAATCTGTTTGGAGAACCAGAGGATGATAATTTCTTCCTGGATGAATCCCGAACGGATGACATTGTACAAGTTAGCGATCAGGAAAATGCCCACCTTATAGCCCCTTATTCAGAGGAGGAGGTAAAGAAGGCGGTTTTCCAAATGGAACACTACAAAGCACCGGGTCTGGATGGTTTTCCTGCTGAGTTTTATCAAACTTTCTGGGATATAATCAAGTCGGATCTGTTAGAGATGTTTCATGCATTACATGCTGGACAACTCGAACTATTTTGCCTAAACTTCGGTGAGATAATTTTGTTGCCAAAGGTTAATGAAGCAGAAAGGATTCAACAATATAGACCTATCTGTCTTCTAAACGTTAGCTTCAAAATTTTCACTAAAACTGCTACTATTAGGCTAAATTCGGTGGCTGATCATGTTGTGAAACCGACTCAAATGGCTTTTATGCAAGGTCGCAATATCCTTGATTGGGTTGTAATCTTGCATGAGATTGTTCATGAGATGCATCGGAAGAAGCTAAATGGAGTCATCCTAAAGATCGACTTCAAAAAAGCTTATGATAAAGTTAAGTGGTCATTCCTACAACAAACACTCAGAATGAAAGGTTTTTCTTATGAGTGGCGTGCTATGATTCATAATTTCGTTTCCGGAGGAAGTGTTGCCATCAAGGTTGATGATGACGTTGGGTGATACTTCCAAACGAAAAGGGATTACGACAAGGCGACCCATTATCACCTATATTATTTAATATAGTTGCTGATGTGCTAGCCATAATCATTGAACACGCAAAAGTGGATGGGCAAATTGAAGGAGTGGTTCCGCGTCTTGTTGATGGTGGATTATCCATCCTTCAATACGCTGACGACACGATTCTCTTTATGGATCATGATATGGAAAAAGCAAAGAACCTGAAATTAATATTATCAGCGTTCGAGCAACTTTTCGGTCTAAAAATTAATTTCCATAAAAGTGAGTTGTTTTATTTTGGCGATGCTAAGGATGAGGCTACCCAGTACGCTGAGTTATTTGGCTACGGGATAGGCCAATTTCCGATAAGCTATCTAGGCATCCCGATTCACTTCAGGAGGCTTACGATTGCTCAATGGAAACATGTTGAGGGACGACTACAAAAAAGGTTGAGTAGCTGGAAAGGAAAACTATTATCCCTAGGTGGCAGATTGGTGCTCATAAATTCAGTACTAACAAACATGATACTGTATATGATATCCTTTTTCCAAATACCAAAAGGAGTCTTGCATCGATTGTATTACTTTCGATCTAGATTTTTTGGCAAGGGGATAGTGAAAAAAAGAAATATCGGCTAGCCAAATGGGATGTAGTGTGCCGACCTAAGGATCGCGGTGGTCTTGGGATTCATGACCTTGAGGTCAAGAATAGAGTCCTGCTTGATAAATGGCTGTTTAAGATTCTAACCGAGGATAGGGTATGGCAAACTCTTCTCAGGAGAAAATATATCGGCTCAAGTGCGGTATCACAGGTTGTTTGGAAACCTGGTGATTCACACTTTTCGGCCGGCCTAATGGCGACGAAGAAATTCTTCTTCCCCTATGATAAATTCTCCATTAAAGATGGTTCGGAGATAAGGTTTTGGGAGGATAGGTGGCTTGGAACTACCTCACTCCGAGAGCAATATCCGACTTTATACAGTATAGTCCTTGGACGTCACAAAAGTGATACACTCGCTCAAGTGATGGAGGAAAACCCTCCAAATGTGACGTTCAGAAGAGACCTCATTGGACCTAGACTGGCTGCTTGGCATGAACTGCTACAGCGCCTAGCTAACGTCAATTTGACACAGGGTCACGATGTGTTTCGGTGGAATTTACAAACCAATGGTAAATTCTCTGTGAACTCCATGTATAAAGCATTAATCCAACCAGATGTGCCGGTAGATAATAATAAGAAAATCTGGAAGATGAAGATCCCACTAAAAAACAAAGTTTTTGCTTGGTATCTTCGTCGAGGAGTTATTCTTACTAAAGACAACCTTGCAAAACGTAATTGGCATGGAAGTAAATAGTGTGTCTTCTGTCACAAGGATGAGTCTATCAAACACTTATTCGTCGAGTGTCAATTTGCTAGTTCTATATGGTTAATCATCCAGATAGGTTCTACTATTTACCCACCCACAAGCATTGCCAATATTTTTGGCAGTTGGCTAAATGGGGTGGATAATAGGTTTAAACAACTTATTAGGTGGCAGCGCTTGCCGTTATATGGTCGCTCTGGCTATGTAGAAATGACAAGGTTTTTAATGATCAAAATTGTTCTCTTATGCAGCTAATCTACAGGACTACAACTACGCTCCGTTCGTGGTCTCAGTTGCAACGTGTGGTGCATCGAGACCTGTTTATGGAGGTGTGTACAAGACTGGAGGATACGGCGAGAGACTTTTTATCCCAACATGGATAGCAGCATAATTTGCGTCTTCGCCCTCCACCTGCATAGGCGTACTTACAATTTCTCAAGATGATATGTAATTCGCCTTTTAAGTTTTTTAGTACCTTCGAACTTGTTGCGCCTGTGTGCATCTTGGTTATGCAGAGGCTGGGTGTAATACTTAAACCTTTTAAGTAATAAAATCTCCCTTTATCTAAAAAAAATAGAGCATCACGCTCTCTGTCTAGTACAGGGTGCTGAGCCACATACGACTGGCGAATGGCCAGCAACAAACCTGAATGACCCCATCATCTCCCGACCTCCAACCCAGCAGCAGCTGGCGCCTAGCAGCAGCGACCCAAAACCCCCGTCGCCCCCACGTAGCGGCTGGCCAGTACCAGGCAACAACAACGACCAAAGGGCGAGCGGCGACCAGCAGACTATGCAGCTCTGTTGTTGAGTCATTAGTCACGGGCCTCATGGCGTTTATCCCTTCTACCAATTCTCCTTCTTGATTTGGCAACAAATTATTTGTAAGTGGTGAATTGGTAATCTAGTTAGGTTTTTCATTTTTCAATGGGAGCATGTTCTCCTTAATCCCAGGTTCCTAATTGGGGGTTTTCTTGTTGTTTGGACTGCAAAGAAGTTTGCATAATTTTTTCTGTCATTTGCCCCCCCCCCCACCCCCCCCTTCTTTTCAAGCTCCGCCAGTGTGCGGGGGTAAATGTAAGATTGGTGTTTGGTTGCCTACATGAGACATTTTGTGCTCTTGTGAGGAAAAGCCCTGGTGTTTGGTTGACTGTATCGCGCTAGTTGTTCTCACCTCTTCTTAGCATGGTGAACTTAAATCATATTTGTGTCTACAACACCACACTTGCGAAAAACTCAAAACCACTTCTTCCATGGTCATCGTACATTGAATTTGGGTGTAACAATGAGATGAGCCGATTGTAGTAATAATAAACCATTCATCACAAATGATATTAATGTAATGAATCAACACATATGCGGAATACATATAATCACCAACAATAGAACATATAAAAGTAAAATGTCGATAATCATATCTTCAAACAAGTAATTCATTATCCTTACCTTCCCATATATTTTAGAACGGTCAAATTTATACGGTTCCAAATCACCTTTCTATTGATTATTAGCATATAAACCACATATAAGTGATGGTGTCCAAAGATACCAAGTTTCATGGGTATAAAAGTAGAGGCAAAAACCATTAATGTCAAATGTTGAGTGAAACAACCAGACATGAAGGTAGCCTCTCTTGTCATACTAAGCCACACCATGTTAACAAAACCAGGTTGTAAATCCTGATTTAGGGAATTAGTGAATTGTTTTAGAATGTAAGGGGAGTAAACCAAGCCGGTCTGAAGTTTAGGATTAAAAAAGAAAGACCTAGTTGCATAACTTTGTAGGATTAAAATAAGAGAAAGTACCAACGTACTAAAGTATGAATGTGTATAGGATATTGTGGAACCAGTGGGTGGCGCCTGAAGGACTTCGTGGCCTTCGGAGGAGGATTGCGGTTATGTGTTGGTGTGGACTTCGCTAAGTTGCAGATGGCGACCTTTCTTCATTGCTAGTTACGAAATATAGGTATAATAAAATCGTAGCCATCTCTATTGCATGCGGGGGAAACAACGAAGCTATGTTGATGTTAGGGGGGGGGGGGGCGTCCCCCCTCCCCCATTTTTTTTCTTGATTACTACTTAGCTATTTGCCAAGATTAATTGGAAACAATCAGAGTACTTGGCCTGGCCCCCACAGATGCAGCTGTGCACCTTGGGCCGTGGGGATATTAGGCCTGTTTGAGAACTATGCGCTAGGAAATTGCGTTCCTAAAAAAATAGAGCATCACGCTCTCTGTCTAGTACTAGGCATCGAGCCGCATATTAAACCTGAATCACCCCCCTGTCGCTGTTCGACCTCCAACCCGGCGCCCAGCAGCAGTGACCCAACAGGGAGCGGCGATCCAAAACCCCCGTCGCCCCCTACTGGCGGCGCGCGAGCACCAGGCAGCAACAATGACTAGAGGGCGAGCAGCGACCAACAGACTATACAGCTCTACTATTGAGTCATCAGTCATGGGCCTCATTGCGTTTATTCTCTCTACCAGTTCACCTCTTCCTTCTTGATTTAGCAACAAATTACTTTTAAGTGGCAAATTGGTAATCTAGTTAGGTTTTTCAATGTTCAGTGCGAGCATATCTATACTTCTTATAAAGCAAAACCCCACTAAGTGCAATTAATATTTTTCTATCTCCACATGCAAGCTATCCACATCACTTGCTCTCTTATCCAATCAATTGTCCATGTCATACCACTAACATTCACTAATTATTTCCTATCTCTACATGCAAGTATTCACATCATCTTTTTTAGCCCTTTAAATTTTCCATATCATTTTTTTATATTCGAATGATAAGATCACACCATGTCTCTATGTATATACACAGGTAAATCATGTGCAAGTAGAACACCGAAATTAGTTTCGCACGTGAACTTTTTGCCAATTATTTTCTACGATGAAAATCATATAGCTGTTATCAGAAATTATGGGCTCTTCTAAATGTATTCACTCAAAAAGTATCTACAAATATTATCCGGCAATGTGCATGCCCTCTTCATGCAAGTCATCCACAACATCCGTTTCTTCAACCGTTGACATATATAGTCTTATGTATCTATATCAATCAGATGCACCTCTAAACCATAACAATCTTTAAATTATAAACCACACATACATTCGATGTCTAATTTTTTAGCCTCTTGACTACCATGATTAACTAAATATTGCATCAGGTTTCATGTGTTTTATTAAATTTATTAAGAGATACTTGCTGCAACGCGCGGGGTGTCCTTCTAGTTCTCCTTAATCCCAGGTTCCTAATTGGGGTTTTCTTGTTGTTTGAAATGCAAAAAAGTTTGGCTTAATTTTTTTCTGTCATTCGCCCCAAGTTTCGATGGATGAGAATGATAAGATCTGACCTAGACGAAAGTGGATGAATATAGCTACTCTCTTACTGTAGTTTATAACCAAATCTCAACTTTTTTTGTCAAATTTGTGGGCTACGGTTCATGGGTTTTGTAGGGCTATTGTTTTTCATTTATGAGATACATGGGCCAATTATGGCACATTGCAAAAGTAGCTGTTATAGTCATTTTAATAGGCTACAGCCCACCAAATTGGCCACAAACCACAAATCAGCCAGCGGAGCCGCAACTCCATGGTGGCTCATGGCCGCCTAGGAACATATGGGCATGCTTTGGTCGCTACTAAATACTCAGTAAGTTCTGATTCAGTCAAAATCAAACTTTGTAATGTTTAACCAAATGTATAGGACAAAATAATAACCTCTATAATATTAAATCAGTATGAAAATTATTATATAATACGGAGTTTATATTATATGCATGTGAAATTATATTTTATAGAATACTCCCTTAGTTCCAAATTGCACATCGTTTTGAGTTTAGTCAAAATAAAATATTTTAAAGTTTGACCAAAGGTATAGGAAAAATATCATTATCTATAACAGAAAATCAATATTATTAAAATCACCATAAAATAAATTTTTATTCGATATTCTATTGTATTAAATTACACCAATAGGGCAAAGCTGTTCTACTTGTCAATGTTATTTACAGTGATTTATAGAGGTTGTCCAAGTGTTTAAAAACATTCTAAAATGTTCAATTTAGAGCTGCCAAAACTTTAGTTAATTAATTATAACATAGCGTTCTATCAAAGTTATTGTTGATACTTCTAAAGTAAAAAAAAAAATAGCGAAAAAAATATAAGTGCTTATGCACGACACGGTGACTAACCTAGCGTCGACTGCCGTTAAAGACAAAATCTGGGAATCCCCACTATATATACCCACTATGTATCAATGGTCTTTGTCTTAGATCTAGAGCACACCTCGATACAAATACTTAGGCGACGACAAATCATCACAAAAATAGTTCATGGATGGCCGAGTTGTACCTGCGAAGTTGCAACCCAAAGGACGACTAGTTGCCACTGCGCATGGTGGCTCGTGGCCGCCTAACAACGTATGGCATGCTTGGTTGCTACTGAATACTCATTATGCTCTAATTTTAGTCCAATCAAACTTTGTAAAGTTTTACCAAATGTTTAGGAAATTTTTTTAACCTCTATAATATAAATCAGTATGAAAATCATTATAGAAAATATTTTTTAGTATTATATGAATGTCATATGATATTTTATTAAACTACGACAGCATGGCAACAAAATCATTTGTAGCTCCCGACATCTAGTAATCACTTTTTTTCTTAATATACGAAAGGTTCATTTGTAGGTCTCCCATTTTTTTTGAAAAAAGCATACAAGTATATATACATATCTAATGTGTACAGCCAAACTTGAATTGAAGTTTTTTTTTCATATGTGGCCTGTACAAAAAAGAGAAATGTCGGCAAGAAAAAGAGTTATTATTTTCCTTTTAGAGCCACAATATTGTGATTTTTGTGTAGTCTACAATAGAAAGTATTATCTAGCAAAACTTGCAGATACGTAGGTAACATGTGTATGTCCACACGTAAATGTTTTTCAATTTTTTGGAGATGCAAAATATCATTTTCATTTTTTTACAATGCCGAGATCCAACGGAGCACTTCACTCTTATAAATAACAAGACCGAGGGGGAGACGCCACCCCGGCTTGTCATTAAGGTAGAAGTGTGACTAAAACCCGCGACCTGGCGCTTGGCGCTTCAGCCTGCCGACCATCTGGCCGCGGAAGAGTTCACACACTTCACTCTTATTGTCCGCGTTATTTACTCTTGATCTATAAAGGTTGTTCAAGTGTTTAGAAACCATTAAACTAAATTATTTTTGAGCTGTCAAAAGGGAAATGATCATACATATAACATTTGATGCTGTTTGAAAATTCATTACACCCAGTACACCTTTTTTTTGTTTTGTTTTTTAAGATCGTCTGCCTTTATTAAAATTCAACTAAAACATGATACAAATGCCTTCCGGTGGATCTAAAAACTAAACTCTAGGACCTTGCTCCTCGTAAACAACACACCTCCTTTTTCGAGCTCCGTCGTTCATGATAGAAACCAAGTTTGTCGAACTCAGATTGAGCCTCCCTTAACTCCTTGACAATATGTACATAGACCCCCTCCCCCCCCCCCCCCCCCCCCACATATACCCTTCTTCGATGCTCTTGACCACATTCATACAACTCGGTTGCCACTCGTATGCGCCGAGCATTGAGATCCCTCTCGCAAGTGCAATCACCTCCATGCACGCGAGTGCCTACAACATTTCAGCCTCCATGCGGATGAGGTAGACGATGGCTGAAGCTCCCGAGAAAACGCCATTGTCAGCCCTACTCCTGGCAATTGCAGATACCGTCTGGAAAAAAGAAAAAAAGAAAGTGTGTTTGCAGTAGGCTCAATGGGCACTAGGCGGTAGAAGGCGGAAAACGGCCGAAAAGCGTGAGAATCTCATTCTAGATGATAATGGGCTACGCGGTATGGTGACCCAATTGGGTAACCAGAAGCCGAGCAGGGTCCTGATTCGCCAACACATCGATTCCGAGTCCGACCCCGACTCGAGTCCCAACCGGAAAAAAAGGCTTGGGCCTTTATTATCCTCAAACCGCACCAGCTTCCGAATTTTTGCACGAATGTTGAAAACTTATATATGTTGTGCCCAATTTTTTCAGATTTTTTCGAAGTGTTTTCATATTATTTTTAATTTTGAAAAACATAACATGATCATATACACCGGGAGCCAAAACGTCTTGTCCAAAATTACGGCTAGATCATGAGGATGAAGCTGAGGTGTCTCTTGTCGGGAAGGATGTTCTAGCAGAAGATTATGTGTTGTTTTACTTAATTCCAACGAAATGTCATCAGGCACCCTTGCCGTTCTCGAGAAAAGAAAAACAAGTAGCACCGACTTGTTGTCTCTCATCATTCGAATTTCCAGAGAGTTTCCAGGAATATACTATTAGATAAAATATAAGTTACAAGTGGCCAGCGAAGAGAGCATGTCTTGCACAGAGATGTGCACGGACACTAGCTTCTCTATCTACGAATCAAAGATAGAGAAAAGGAACTGCAATCCTGACCCTAACTGAGCTCTCCTCAACTTACTGCAACATTCCAGTTAATAATCTCTGATGGACCTCTACGAGGAGGCGCGCTGGCTTTACGAGTCTCGGCCGGTTATCAGGGAATGCCATGCACGGGTCCGCCGCGAGTACCAGGAGAAGGGCTATGTCGAGGTTGAAGAAGACGTCCTCGTTAGATTGGAGAAGACCAAGAAGGCATGGGAGGAAGAATTATTGGCAGAGCTAGCCGCAGGAATAATTTGAGGCAGAGCTAGCTAGCCCCAGACATGAGAGAGATGTTTCTTCAAGACCTGAAGAGAGATCGATGTGCACATCTTATCTGTGATGATGCGGTTTCAAGTTAAACCATGGTGTTTCTTCTGTCATTTTTATCATCCCTTCTACGTAGGTGCTATCATTATTGTGATCGTCTGAACGCCCTGTGTGATATACTTAACTATGAATGGAATATCGATCAGTAAGGCATAAGGATGCAATTGTGTCCTTGAACTGCAGAATGTGTGTTTTCTTCTGCCTGCGATGATGCAGATTTAGGCTAGGCCAGGGTGTGTCTTCTGTCTTGTCATGATACCTGGACGTGATTCAAGTCACTCGTGCTATGCCAAGTGCTCAGGAAGGCCTTGTGTAAAACTAATTCAGTGTGTTATATCAATGGGTTTACCACGGCAATATGGTTATCTGCCTTCCAGAGCATTAACAGAACAGGTTACAGGTGATGGATAGTCTTGACTCTTGCGTACCCAGATGCGCAGGTAACAAGCATAGCAGTTTGGTGATTGTGTAAAATATCAGCCGTCCACACTTGATTTCCAAATTGTACGACTGAAATTGTACCTTCTGATTCCCTCAGATTGTAGCCCATAGACAGACTTCGCAGAATAGTTTCAAGACTCTGCAGGTGGATTTTATCTGGGATGGATCCCTCGAGAAGTGTTGTGCTTGAAGGCGTTGATGGGGATGTTCTCCTTGTACTCTGTCCCGGACAGCTCCGGGAGAAACCCTATACCCGAGGGGTCAGATGATAGCGACCCATGTGTTATTCCCTCTCTTCCTAAATCTTTTCTAAATACTTTCAGAAATCAAGAGGCTCCCGCTGAGGTCGTGGGTTCAGCTGCGCTCTAGTGGCTGCCATGCACTGAGTTGAATGCCTTATTATAACGTACATTTCACTATGCTGTATCCATCAGTTTGAGATAAAGATACAGTTACAGTAAAATAAAATAAAGATACAGCTGTGTTCTTGCATTACATGATGTGTCGTTGCAGTTCTGTTACCTCACACAACAATGTACTTGCGGTACTCCCTCCATCTCAGTTTATTAGGCATAGTTCGAGTTTCTCTGCGACCTAGGCATGCGAGGATTGGTCGAGTTAATTACTTTCAAATCGTGCAATTAGTTAGGAAAGACCAATAAGATTCAATTGGAAGCGCATGCATTGGCCTCATTAAATGGAGCATTGGCTTGGGGATAGGAAGGGGTTGGGAGCATTCTTAGGAGATCATTAATACTAATTGTGCCTAACTCTTGAGAAAATCTGATTTTAGTATTGTGGCTAATAAACTGAGATGGAGGGAGTATGTGATTCCCTTTTCTGGTTTATGAGAGGTGTGACTACGTGAGGGGATTTAGTGTCGCAGACTGTTCTCTTTTTGTACACTTCGAGGGATAACTTCCCCAGCTCCATTCTCATTACGGCATAGCCATGTTACTATACGTTTTGCCATCTACACAGTTCCCAAAAAATACAGTCGTCTGTAGTGCATTCGCATAGTTGAACTGAACTAATACACCTTATGACAAGGAACATATGGAGTATAAATCAGCTAGAAGCCAGATGTCAAACCTTCTTTTCTTAACCATCTACTTATATCCTTTCGGCAGTTTGTTCGTGTAGGAAACTAAATTAGTTTTTCTAGATTATTTACATTGTATTAGATACACTATTCCGCCACCAACCAAAATATAACTTATATGTTTGTCAATTGGTTAAATGGAATCGATAAGAAGACCAAGGCTCAAATTCACATAGGAGTTTCAGCCTTATGTTGCCATGTTGGTCGGTTTAGAATTATCCAAATAACCTTATTTTTAATAGGACAAACAATTTTCATGTCTTGCAGGTTATCAACATGCCTAGTTGTCTTATGATGTCATTTTTTGTTGGTTGATTCATGTTTCAAACTTATGTGATCCGTGATCTATATAATTTTGATACTACTAAACGCTGCAATAAAAGAGTTGCGTGCATCGCTTGATGCAGATGACGGGGTCTGATACCCTTTTTCGAAAGAAAAAACCCTCATAGGTCATAAGTCATATGCTCAGAAGGTATTCCGCTCGTTTGGGTTTGAGTTTTGACGTGATTGTAATGAATTGAATTACAATGGGCCAATGGCTAGGCCTCCTTTGTACTCCTCATTCTTCTCACTACCTTTAAACAAGACGAGATTCTTAAATGTTGAATACGCAAAAGGAAAAAAAAACTATTTAAATCGATGCCCCGAAAGTATGTGTGTCTTTCATTCCTAGCTTTTTTCCCCTCAGCATAAGTAATCTTCAATTCCAATAAAGTAGTAGGGGCCTTCCCGTTAAAAAATGTGTTATTTCACGAGTATCTTTCTATGAAATGTGACTTTTGCAATCTAAATGCTTTTCGGAATGACTCCGGGGTATCAATTTGGTTGTATTAACGAAACCTTTGGTCGCACACATGTCTTGAATTATTAACCAATGCATTTTTTTGAAAAGGAGGGAGTCCTGGATTCTCCTTGTGTTCCATGTGCGGTCGACTGTCCCTTAAAGACGCCCCATCGTCGGCCCTCATCCATGCCAAGAGGCGATAGAGGAAACATCATTGTGTTCACCGTCCACCGTGATCACACAATTCCGCTCAGAGTTGACGTGATCAGTGAGACCGTGAGAGTGATATTGATACACCATAACCGATGTGTTCGCTGCTTTGTATGTTAGAAAAAACTTTTGGCATAATAATTGATTGTGTGATGTTGATATTGCTTTAGGATGCACTTAGTTCTGTAAATTTTTGTATATATGTATATTATTTATTATTATGATATTTAAATTATGGGGTCATGAGTTCTAATTTTGCTTGGGGGCCCCGAAATCTTAAGACCGTACTTCTCGAAGATTGATTTGGTTGAGCCGGAATTCATGCCTATTCGGATGCAAATCCATTAGTTGCTTGAGACCTACCGTAAGGGAGAAAATATAGGAGTGGTAAACAACTAGCATTAGCAAGCAAGATGATGCTCATAGTCCAAGTTAGATGATTTGAGGACTGATGAGTGGAAGACAGTTTGATAAAAATGGTAATTTCATTGCTGCCAAATACTATGCCGTTGTTCATAGTCCAATTTCGGTCTGTCCTGTGTTTAGTTGGATTTGGAGAAATAAATGTACTATGAGAATTAAAACGTTTGTTGAGGGAGAGATTAAACACAAGGGATATGCTCAAGAGAAGGAATTGTAATGGTACTGATAATGTTCATTGTGAGTTGTGCCTGGATATCAGTATGAAGATCGACAACACTTAACTTTTTATTGCAGCTTTAGTGTTAGAATTCGGAATTACTCACAGATAAGCTGGTCTCAAGGTGATAGCATGTTGCAAATAGTTAAAGCTGCTAGAGAAAGCTTTGCTAGGCCTTTCTTCATGGAAGTTGTGATGGTGGCTTGCTGGAATATTTGGAAGGTGCGCACTGATAGAATTTTCAGAGATGAGAGGCCTAGATTATCAGTTTGGAGGAGTAGATTCATGCATGATATGTATCTACATGTTCATAGTTTTCCGGATAAGTTAGATCCTGTTGTAAAGGCTTGGTTAGATGAGAGTGGATTTTTGGAACCCGGGCTACATGGAGTCCATTTTTTGAAAAAACGAAAATGTCATTTTTGAGTTTCAAAAAACTGCGAAAACAATCACATATATAGATAGTGTCGAGATCTACAAGTGTGCAAAATTTACCTTAAAATTCGTTGTATTTTGGGCTGTAAAAAAATCAGGGAAAATTTCAAAATTTTGAAACTGTGTGTTGTTCACCACCCAAGTCCACTCATTTGTCTTTTTTGTGCAGCCCAAAATACAACGGATTTCGAGTTAAAAATTTGCATGGATTGTAGATCTTGACAATATCTATGTTTGTGAATTTTTCTTGATTTTCAAAACTTAAAAATGTCGATTTTGAATTTTTGAAAAACGGACACCATGTAGTCCGGATTGCATTTTAGGTTTTCGTGGTTTGATAGCTTGCCTTATTTTTTTCTTTCTTTTGCACAGTTCTGTTCTTTTGGTTTAATAAAGTGAGTTAGCTGTGGGGCTTTTGCCTCACAGTCAACGTTCAAAAACAAAAGATGATTCTCATGACCCTTTGTACTTTTGGTGATTATCTTCATGTATGAGTTCCTCTTAATTAAAACGATGAAACCTCTCCCTCGATCTGTCTCCATCGTCGGAAAGATAACAGGGACCTGTACATGTGCCGTTATGAAAAAAGCATGTTCGTTTAAATGAGGTTGTGGACTGCTAGGTTATGAATTTGGGTGTGTGCGGATTCATGAACGAAAAAAACAGAAAATACGGTGACTGGCCGAGTGGGAATAATCTTTCGTTTGGCAGTACAAAACTCCCACGTGCTACATCTCCTTGGTCCCACTGTCATCCAAGAACCAAAGGGTTCCCCACTAGGAACAAAAGTCCACAACTCCAGATCTGTCGATCTATTCATGTCGCAGTGTCAGCAATGAGATCCAAGCGAAGTGAATATTTAACTCGGTGATTTCGTCCTTACGAATCCCGAGGCAGCAAGATTACCTTTACCACGAGGTGAAGCTAGCTTCCTTAAGCAAGAGCCAGCCATGTATGCATGCCTTGACAGTACGGCAGAGTTTAAGATTCTTACTTCTGTGTATAGTTGCTTCAGAATCACCTTACTCTTTTGGAAGTCAGAATCGCTTTACTTTATTTTGAAGGTTGATCGGTAAACTTTCATTTGGATCTTTGGAGTGTGGCAGTAATATGTGCTTTACTAGCTGCTGATCGCTCTTGTTAGTTAGCGTCGAGCTAGTTGATGGAATAAAAAAAAATGCGTACCATGCATGGGAAGAGTGGCTTGGATGTGAAAGTGATAAAATTACGACTAGATCATGAAGATGAAGCTGAGGTGTCTCTTGTCGCCTGTCGGTTTGGTCTTTACGTCTGTCTTTTTTTTTTTGAATTTTTAATCACATATATTAGGTCAGCAAGCCGTCTCATTAAAAACTTTCCAGTCTCCTTAGGTACCCTGGAAGGAAAATAGTGCGTCTGAAACTTGCTGCCTCAAACAAACATAGATACATCGTTTTATTACATCTGAAATGATAAAGCTAGGAGAGTCTTTACGTCTGTCTTTGTTTGTACATCCAGAGAAAATAACGGTTTATTAAGCCGGAAACCATGCAAAAAAAGGTGCAAAGTTAGACTAGCCATTTCTTTGAACATGATCAATTACAAAAAAGAACATGCTCGTTATTTCTACTCTTAGTATCACAAGTCTGCGGTATTTGGTTGCAAACCCTTTTTCAACTCTTAAAAATGATGCACATTCTCTGACCACCATGCCATAAACTAAGAAAATTGATCCAAAAAGCAGCAAAGAGAATGCCATTATCATACCAACCTTAACCAGCACCCAAAATGGAACCCAAGGAAAGAATCACACCAGTGAATCGTGTCAACCACACGTTTGCACAGAAATAAAGTAAAAAAGAAGACAGGGAGAAAAATAATTATGAAATTTAAAAAGCTCGAGACAAATGCAGGTGGCAAAAATTAATTAAACAAAAACAAACCAGAGGCTTAAACCAAAAGGAACTCTCACCTCAGGCCTAAAAGGGCCCACCACTCCTCTCCACCCCCTCCACCTCTTTCTTTCATTGTCCCCATCCCGCCGGAATCTCGCCTCCGATCCGGCGGCACGCCGCCACCGCCACCGCCACCGGCGAAGCGCCCCCTCGACGAGTATCCGCCCCAGAAGCTCCTTCGGAGTGCTCCAGCGGGCGGGGGGCTGTCCATCCATGGAGTCGATCATAGCGCGGGCGCTGGAGTACACGCTCAAGTACTGGCTCAAGTCCTTCTCCCGCGACCAGTTCAAGCTCAACGGCCGCACCGCCGAGCTCTCCAACCTCGGTGGGATCCCTAAAACCATCCTCGTGGATGCCCAATTTGGGTGGTCTGTCTGTCGGCGCTAACTTTTCGGCTGCAGATATCAATGGCGACGCGCTGCACGCCAGCCTGGGCTGCCTCCGGCGCTCACCGTCGAACGCGCGCGAGTCGGGAAGCTCCAGATCACGGTAAAGCCGCCACCTTGGCTCTGTCACTCTGTAGTTTTTCGTGGCGCGTTTTCTGTTTACTCCCGAGGGCTTAACTGACAAGGGCGCATTGTGGTGAATTGCTCTTCATATTGCTGCCAATTTATCCCTCTTGTGCTTTTCCGTAGTAGAAATTGTAGTGAAGCTGCATTTGAGTGTCGTTGTCCTGAATTCTAGCCACGGGCTTGGAAATTTAGGCTAGAATGTTCATAGGTATGGTCAAATGATGGTTTGACAGTAATACTTTGCACTCAGCTTGGCAGGCATTAAACTGTGGCTGCTGTTAATTTTCTAACCTGTATTCACAATTGTATACTTGGCATTTTGAAATTGCCGTAAAGTCTGTGACTTGTAATCAACATCAACCCTACAGTTGTAGGCAGTTATGTGTCAACTGGCCATGTATTTTTCAGGTCTCACAGTTAGATTCTTTTGTTACAGCTGCCATCAGTATCAAATGTGCAAGTGGAGCCAATCGTGGTGAACATCGATAAACTTGATCTTGTGCTTGTAGAGAAGGACGATTCAGAAAATCTTTCCAGCCCCACCAGGTTATAATCATCCGTCTTGTGATTCTGTACCATCATACAACCATAAAATAACTGATGCTCTTTTCTCGACTTCTTTATTAGCAATGCGCCATCGACACCATCAGCTAAAAGTACTGGTTATGGATATGCTGACAAGGTTGGTTTCATTGCACTTGATGTTCAGTAATATTTATCTGTAAAATCATAGTCCATCGTAGCTTGATGTTCAGTAATTCAATCTTTCTAGGCTTTATTTTCTGCTTTATGGTCTTGTCCTTCTGCATGCTCATGTCTGCACCTTTTGTTTTAGTAATGGTGTTTTATAATTGTACAGCTGTTTCCTTATTATTGATCACACACAAATTTGTTGAAGCAATATAACCTTACAAATTCTGAAATTCAAGTGGGTTTAATATGCTATGCTGGCCTTAGATTGCAGATGGAATGACTGTACAAGTAGGTATAGTGAACCTGCTATTGGAAACACATGGAGGAGCTCGACGCCAAGGAGACGCAACATGGTATATTATGATGACTTATTTGCATATTCAGTTTTTTTTCTGATGACCAATGGGGCTAAATTTCTAAGAATATGGCCTTTGGATTTTTTTCAAGTGGCCTTTGGGCTTGTCTGATGACTTACTGCATAGTCACGTTTATTCCTAATACTTCTCACGAGTAAAACTGGGTGCATTGTTCATGTGTGTGCTGATTGGGATTTTAATTTATATTTTATATTTTCTTTTCAGGTCACCTCCCCTAGCGGCTATCACATTTCGCATCTTGTACTGTACACAACAAACGAAAAATGGCAGGTATTCTTGCTAGATTATAGTTGTACTTGAACTTGTAAAATTGTTGTTTTGGGCCAGCTGATTGAAATATCATTTATATAGGTTGTAAATTTGAAAGAAGCAAGGGATTTCTCCAACAGCACAGGATTCATTTATGTTTTCAAGGTTGACACTCTCCTAGTTCTTCCCAGCATATTAATGTTTACTTGTGCCGTTACAAAATGTGTTGGGACATAATGAAAGAAGATAGTAAAATACAATTTCCATCTCTCTTTTTCTCCAAATTTGCAGAAATTGGAATGGCAGTCACTGTCAGTTGATCTGTTACCCCATCCGGACATGTTCGCCGATGCACGATTTAATTCTTCGAGCAGTCAAGATAACAAGCGAGATGATGATGGTGCAAAGCGAATGTTCTTTGGCGGTGAAAGATTTTTGGAAGGGATATCAGGGGAGGCTAATGTGAGTGCTTGACTTCTGGAATATGATTTGTGGATATTCAGAATTTGTTACTTGATGTTGGAACTTCTACTTGTCTCGGCTTCCTGGCTTATACATTTTAACATCAGATCACCCTCAAACGAACGGAGCAGAACAACCCACTAGGCCTCGAAGTTCAGCTGCATATTACTGAAGCTATCTGTCCCGCTTTAAGTGAACCTGGTAAATTGTTATTGCCATAAAGCTTAAGCTCTTCGTTATGTTACTGTTTGAGCCAATCCTGAAATGCATTTTGGTCAGGTTTACGGGCTTTTCTTCGATTCATGACTGGGGTATCCACGTGCTTAAATAGAGGAGATTTAGATCCAAAGTCTCAACAGGTTTTTTTTTCTCGTGTATTTTATATGATTGCATTACGTAGTAGGACTATCGACATGTGAATATCCTTTGCATTCTTACTCTTCGTTCTCTTTTTACCAGCATGCAGAAGCGGCAGGATCTTCTTTGGTATCTTTTATGTAGACCACATATTTCTCTGCATTAAAGATGCTGGTAAGACATAGCACCAATCATCTTTGAATATGCTTTTTATGTCATCTATAGTGACTTGTTCGTTTATTTTTTATTTGTGTTGACAGAGTTTCAGCTTGAACTTCTAGTACAATCACTGTTCTTCTCACGGGTAATCTTTTTGCTTGTCAATCTATTGACTACTGATTACATCATTTATTAGACTTTCTTGCCGGATAATTTTATTGTGCTGTATTCACCGAGTGACACAATGACAACCATTTTCCTCATTATTTTTAAAGGCTAGCATTTCAGACGGGGAGAGTTCAAAGAACTTGTCTTGCATAAAGGTTTCTGGGCTATTTCTGAGGTAAGATATGAACTTTCTATAGTGACTAGACTACTTGAGTCATGAAGTTTATAGTCATTTACTTACTCTCTTAAGTTAGATGGGAATCCAGTACAATTTAGATTTATGCATTGCTCATGTTACTTTGGTGGATCCAGTGCTGAATATAGGGTACTTACAAACTTACCTTGTAACTAGATTAATATGTGAATTTATGATTAACAGTGATAGAGAATTTATTTGAGCTATGGATATAATTCACACCTTTGCTGGGTCTCATGTACGGTATTATTTCTGCAGGGACACATTTTCTCGACCTCCATGCACATTGATACAGCCCTCTATGCAAGCTGTTCAGCAAGAACCCTTGCCAATCCCTGATTTTGGTGAGTACTGATTATGTTTTTGCTTTTGTGCTACTACTTGTATGATATCAACGCCTGTGGGTCTAATCTATTATGTCACTTTCTCAGGCAAAATTTTGTCCTCCAATCTACCCATTTGGGAATCAATTCTTGGAATTTGCGGCCGGAGTTCCTTTATTTTCCCTTTATTGTCTTCAGATCACTCCTTCTCCATCACCTCCAAAGTTTGCATCGAAAACGGTCATCACATGCCAGCCTCTTATGGTGCGTCTTCTTACCATTAACAGTGAAATTAATGTTACTTTTTTCTGTTTAATTAAATATTTCCTGTAATTTTGCATTTTAGGTAACCCTTCAGGAACAGTCCTGCTTAAGAATTGCCTCATTCTTAGCTGATGGAGTTGTGCCCAATCACAGTGCCATAGTTCCTGATTCCTCCATTAACAGCCTGTCTTTTCTCTTAAAGAGTTTGATCTATCTGTTCCATTAGATGCTGAAGAAATAGCAAGGTGCAGTGGAACTAAGACCGCTTGCTCCCAGTCACCATTTTCAGGAGCAAGACTTCATGTAGAAGACCTACACTTCTGTGAGTCGCAATCAGCAAAGTGTACACTGCTAAACCTTGATAGGGATCCAGCTTGCTTCCTTCTTTGGGAATATCAACCTGTTGATGCCAGCCAGAGGAAGTGGGTTAGTAGAGCTTCACATCTAAGTCTCTCGCTTGAAACCTCTAGTACTTCAAAGGAACAGAGAGTAGTTAGGACCCCTCTCCAAATTCGTTGCAGTGTATTGAATTAGATGACATTCGATTTGAGGCTGCTATGGTTACTGCAGATGGTAGCCCTCTGATGGATTTGCCACCCCCGGAGGGTGTTGTGAGAATTGGTGTTGCTTTCCAACAGTTCACGTCCAACACTTCAGTTGAGCAGTTGTTTTTTGTCTTAGGCCTCTATAGTTACTTTGGACAGGTTGGAGAACGAATTTCAAAGGTTAGCAAAGGTACAGGTCTGACAAAGATAGTGAACCTTCAGTTAACAACCTTGAGAAAAAACTGCCCAGCGATACGGCAGTGAGCTTAACTATGAATAGTCTCCACTCAATTTCTTGGAATATTTGTCAGCGGGAGATCTACATATGCCCTTGGTTCAGTTTGGTGGAGAGGATCTGTACCTGAAAGTTTCTCATCGCACTCTAGGTGGTGCCTTTGCAGTCACAACTAACTTGATGTGGAGAACTGTCTCAGTAAACTGTTTGGAAGGCGAAAGTGCTACAATCCATGAGAATGGCACTGCCGTGATGGGTGAAAATAACATTGGCGTGTGTGAAAATGGGCATCCCAAGATGAGACCGGTATTTTGGGTTGACCATCGCAGCAAACACCAGGCTAAAGACGCTCAATTCATTGACATAAACATCACTCATGTAATCCCTTATGACATGCGGGACATGGAGTGCCATAGCTTGAATGTATTAGCTAAGGTATCTGGTGTCCGTCTCGGAGGTGGACTGAGCTATACCGAGTCGTTGCTGCATCGTTTCGGTATTCTAGGGCCTGATGGTGGTCCAGGGGAAGGCCTCTTGAGAGGACTGAATGATTTATCTTCTGGTCCACTTGGGAAATTGTTCACATCCTCTCATGTCACTGACAAGGAAGGCAAGCATTTCCAACTTTCTGAATTGTAACAAGCTCTACTTTAATTACTATTACTACTGAAACAATACATGGAGAAATGTCAATGTCTTTATTTCAGATGGTGGAGGGAAATCTTTGTTTTTTGTTCGTTCCTTTTCTTGCATTGTTTGAAACGTGTTTCTTATTTTTCCCATATCCTCTAATGTTATAGAAGGAAGATCTGAAGACAATGACAGTAATTCAAAGTTTGACCTGGGGGTGCCAGATGATCTTGATGTGTCAGTTGAGTTAAGAAACTGGTTGTTCGCACTTGAAGGGACAGAAGAAGTAGGAGACTGGTCTTCCCCTCATAGTGGTGATCTATTAGTAGGGAAGATAAATGTTGGCATACAACCTTCAGGAATCTGCATGTCGGGCAAAAGCAGTGACCGACCTAACTTGGGAGGTGCAGAGAAGGTGTTGGATAAACGGGCATTTCCTGTGGAGCGTTTTACGGTAATATTTGTGACTGCTGTAAATTTGTATTTCAATTTGGTGCTCTCCTTCTGTGGTCTAATTGGCAGATATTTGGTGGTACCTGCAGGCTGGAATTGAAGGTTTAGAGGCAATAAAACCTCGCTTGAGTAATAAACTCATTGGGAATGGTAAATTAAATAAGAATCAATCAGGCGTTGGACTTAATAATACAAATGCTATTGGTGACCAAGGCGTTGATGTTGAGGCTACCATGGTCCTTGGTGAAGACGAGATTGAGGGTACCAAGTGGATGATGGATAATGTCAAGTTTTCCATCAAAGAACCGGTAGGAACACTTGTTTCAGTATTTGTCCAAACCTGACGAATTTACAGCTGTTACCTTAAATGTGCAGATTGAGGCGTGGCAAAAAAAGAAGAGCTAGAGCACCTTGCCATGATTTGCAGATCTGAAGCTGATGCAATGGGCAGGATCACTGCCGGGATTCTCCGTCTCCTTAAGCTCGATAAGTCTCTTGGCCATGGAACTATAGAGCAGCTAAGGAACCTAGGTATGGAATGAATTACTTCACATGCCCTGGGCTTCCGATTTTTCTCTTTTGGTGTTATGATCAGTTAATCGTGACAACATGCAGAATGGAACGATATATGCTGTTACAGTTTCTTGGATAGGAATTTATTATCAAATTTCCTTGGTAGGGTTATGCTGTAAAAACTATCTAGTTATGGTTCTTAATGCAGCTGCAAACATGTCAAAGCTTGGGTAATTGGAAATCAGCAGGACATGAACTTTCCCCATATTTAAAATCACAATCTAGTAATCGTAAAGGTGTCTAGAGTTTGCATTGCAGGTTGCTGTACAGTACAGTGCACACAACTTGTTGTTTTCCTAATCATCTAATCCAGTGACAATGTTTCTTGACTCTTTAGTCATTTGTTTAATTCCCCTTCTTCTGAATTTTCATTGTTTTTGTTATACGCTCTGCTTCTGACACAAGTGCTTACCTGGGGTAGGGTGGTGGGGTCTCCATTTCACTTCTTCTTCAGAAGAAACTAGGTTTCAAGTGTCTTATGAAGTTGTCCTGTTGCAGGAAGTGGAGGAATGGACAACATTTTCACACCTACCAGGCTCAGCAGGCAGAACAGTTTTGGCAGTGTCGGCACCCCTAGGACCCCAAGGTTCCACCCACTCGCAAACACGGGGTCGAAAGAGGCCCTGGAAGCAACAATCTCTTCACTGCAAAGCGATATCTCAGAATCCAAGGCCAAATGCGCGTCCCTCGTCTCCCACTCAAGCGGCGCGGAAGATGAGAACCATGCCGAGGACATCAGGCAGCTGGCGGACAAGCTCGAGAGCATGCAGTCCCTGGTGACAAGGATGAGAACTGATCTGAGTTGGTGTACATGGGTTCCTTTTTTGTGTACAGTCAAAACGGGGAAGCCGCTAACGTCGTGCTTCCTTGCGGATTATTCTTTTGTGTACATTTGTTACACGTTCCTTGGGGTATAAAGGCGGAGGGTGGAATAAAGTGGACAAGCAGCAGCAGGAAATTTTGTAGCTGGAATGTAGCGTTGCGATCAATGTAGTTATTAGGAAGAGTGATACTACTATGTTCTTTGTATGTATGATATATTGATATGACAGTGTTTGGAACATCTGGTTGTTTTTTGCTTTCTACTTGGGGACCTGGATTATGTTTATGCAATATGAATAATCTAAGTTAATTATGGTGAATTGTTCAAAAATCATTTTTTTTGTTTTAGGAGAAAGCAGAAAAAAAATCATACAAAAGGTCACTTTTGGTGGAAGCCCGAAATAAGGACTGACATCATTTTTTGCTGACTTGCTCTTCCTCTGCTTACAAGGCCCAATTCCATTGATCCTATCCTAGGTTCGGAGCCCGAAAGCGCACCAAATACAAGCTTTTCGCTTGGCTGGCCATCCACGGGAAGCTATTGATGGTGGACATGACGGCCACACGATCCAGTCTGTCAGCTTTGCTTGGGCGCGCCTGAAACCACAAACCACATATGCAAAGACTGACCCTTCACCATCGCCTCTTGGAACTTGGCAAACTCTTGGGACGAAAACAACAACCAGGCTCAGGGGCATAGCTCCACGTCCCTTTCAGAACTGTGGGATGACATGATTGGAGGAAGCCAAAGAACATCCAAAGGTGCACAAGTGGTCGCCTGCTTTACGTCCTCTGGAACGCTTGGAAGGAACGAAACAGACGGATCTTCACTCGATGTCGCATGACTTTCGTCGAGGTCGCCTCCCTTGCCTGGGAGGACATTTTGCTTTCTCTTGTTTTTCTCTTGGCTTTGTTGTGCTGTTTGCCCGCAGTGGTCTCACGGTTATATAGGTGGTTGCTATATTAATATAGCGGGGCGTAAGCCTGTTTCGAGGAGGAGGACATTTTGCAGCGGGGGCGCGCTTTCGCCGCCTACACCCCCTGAGCCGGATTAGTTTTGTTTTTTGAGGTTCATGGATTTTTAGGCATGTTTACCACCTAATAAATCTAAAACATGCCATATTGCACAGTGCGATTTCCCCCTTCTATCTATATGAAGGCAGTGCTCCTGCCAGTTCCTCCAAAAAACAAAAGTATATTAGTCCATTACTAGAGGAAGCAGCAATCTACGTGCCACACCTGGCCCAGCCCATCCCGGCCCTGTTTCACTCGCACGCACACCTCTCCCGTCCATCTCGAGCGCGCTGGTTTCCCAACTTCAGTCTCGAACCCGCCGTCACGGCCGCCTGCCGGCGAAGAGATGGGGACGTCGGTGCAGGTGACGCCGCTCAGCGGGGCGTACGGGGAGGGCCCCCTCTGTTACCTGCTCGCCGTCGACGGCTTCCGCTTCCTCCTCGACTGCGGCTGGACCCACCACTGCGACCCCGCCGTCCTCCAGCCCCTCGCTAGATACCCCGCCCCGCGACCACCTATCCTACCTGCTCCCCAGCCACCTTGATCGCTCGCACGCTAGTAGACTCAGTTGCCTCGGTGCTATGCGTGGCCAGGCGAATTGCGCGCCGGGAACGCCACCTTCTCGACGAATTGCGCCAGCTAAGGCGGTGGCTTTGCGCTTCTTAGCGTTTACTGGGGTGTGTCGTCCGTGTCAGTCACTGACTGAGGCGTGTTCTCAATGTAAAGCTCCGTGCAACATGAATGTAGCCAAGTTGTGTTCATCTACCCTGGCTGGAGTATGTCACTGGATTGCGCCAACGATAGACGCTTTTCTTCTGTCTCATCCTGACATCATGCATCTAGGAGCTTTGCCCTATGCTATGAAACATCTTGGATTATCTGCACCAGTATATGCTACAGAACCTGTGTTTAGATTTGAACTTCTGACCCTGTATGATTATTTCTTTCCCGATGGGTAAGCTTCCTTGTCGCACATTGTTGTAATTGGTAACTACTTGTATTCGTCTAACAATATGCATTACCAGTTTACATATCATCCCGATGTGTTTGCATCGGACCAAATAAACATTGGCCACCTGCATCTTTATCCGTCACTCTTCATCATTCATGGAGGACTCTTACCATTGTTAATCTCTCTCTCTCTCTTTTGCAGCAAGTTGCAGACTTTGACTTGTTTACTTTGGATGATATTGATCCTGCATTCCAGAATATTGTGAGACTGAAATACTCAGAAAATCACCTTCTTAACGGTCAGTGAGACCATGTTGATGTACACCATTTTGGTAGGCTTAAGTGTATTCCCTCAATAACCATTTCTCAGCAGATAAAGGCGAAGGAATAGTTATTATGCCGCATGTGTCTGGGCATCTTTTGGGGGGTACTGTATGGAAAGTAACAAAATATGGAGAGGACATCGTCTATGCTGTCGACTTCAACCACCGAAAAGAGAGGTTAGATCCTCTGTTGCGTTTTCCTGTACATATTTGTACTTCTTTAGCTCAAATAACTAATATCAGTATGCGTTTATATCAGTATGCCTCATGTTTATAATTGCAACGTCAAGGATTGGAACGTTGTGTACATACGTCCCATCATACTTTTTGTACATCATTTGGCTTGCATATACCAGCAGTCCAATGACATCTAATAATAATAATTTTATAAACAAGACAGAAACATGATAATTAATTGGTACATAATTTAGTAAAAATAATAATTACCTGCAAGCATGTTTCTCCGCAGAACATAAACCATGCTAAAGTGTGTGAATCGCTGTGGTAGCCGAGGGATGACGGTTTGTGCCCCTACTAGGTGAATCTCAGTTTGTGTACGTAATATTATGATGTAGTTTGACGGTATGACAATTGTGAAGGGCAATGGCACATCTGTCGGCTAAAACCCTATATGCTTGAACAAATAGATTGTTCCTGCCTCAAGTTGATTGTTGAAGCGATCTACCTATTTTTCGTAACAGATCACCTCCATTTTCAGCCCCTACTAAATATGACAAATTAGCCATTGTAAATCACATCTAAAATACTGACCAGACATGGTTCTGAAAAGAATTAATAGTTCAGTTGTACATGTTTTGTAATTGACATGGTAATTAAGCGAAGAAACATCACGAGATTGCATAAATGTAGTACATGCCATCACGAGATTGCATAGATTGATCATAGTAAACATGCTTACTCTTATGTCAGCTAGTATTACGGTGAGAAACCTTCCATCTGCAGTATGTTTTATGCGAGTGCATAAAACCTTGGCCGATGTTTCCCAGGGGAAACGTATGTGGAGGTGCTCTTCGTTAACCTCATCAAATGTTACATTGCTGCAATTTCGGATGGAAAAACATTAGCTTTACAGAATCACAATAAATCAGTAATATGATACAGACAAGTCATCTAGGTTACACGTTGACCGGAGGAGGCTAGAAGGCTGGAAACGGTTCCGGTTCCTGCGTCGGCGCCGTCTCCCAGCGTGTAGAGTGGGTATGCATGTCTGTAACGTCGTTGATCGTTACGTTCCTCCATTGTTCAATAGTTAAAAAAAGAAAGCTATAATAATTGCTGATGAACAAAAGTAGTCAAAGAAACATATTCTTGTCTGGGGTTTGTCGAAAAGGGAATTTCCGGAGCAGGTACGACAGGTGCTCCTAGAGATGGTTGGAATGTATGGGAAAACCATGGTCGGTTTTGTGAGGAGGGGGCTGAATCGGGTGGCTTGCGATAGGACTCTGTTTTTTGCAATGAGGAGGGCATGGATGCATGGTCCATTTTATAGATGCAGGACAAAAGGCTACTGGCGGAAAAGCCTAAAAATTTGGATATTAGAAATCGGCGCCTCAATTATTTGCTGGTAGCGATAGATTGTTTGGAATAACTCAATTTTCTCATAATTTGTTTTGTGTGCTGAACGATACTCAATCAGTGGCCTTCCTAAACCATAAACTATGTAATGAATGATAGAATTACGTAATTGTTGTGTGATATAAACTTTGGTACATTCCAAAAACAAATATTCCACTAACATACATTCCGAACGTGATACTTAATCAGGCGATACGTATTACGCAAACTCTAAGTAACACAGATTACAAATAACATGCATTTCAAATAAGATTTTCGTGTGATACTCACTCAGGACATTCCAAAATATCAGGAATAACAAGATTTATGCGACATTTCTTTTACGGGATAAATAATTATGTGTGATTTTGGGAAGCGATTAAATTAATACATTTCTTATATGAATACCCCAATGATTGGACAATCTCGTATGATACTTACAGAAAATATGTTTTCTCTTAGGAATTTGAGATTCATCATGAAACTGGCACGTCCAAACTGATCTGAACGGAGTGCATTTCGACACAAGACTTGTCAACAAAATAACATCTCTGACCCACGAAAGAAACAAAACATGCATGTACACCACAAAATTCAAACTGGATAAGACTATGTTTATGCATAAAAATCACTTTGCAATTTATAACAATGGTGGACGAACAGTGTCAGTATCATTTTGCTGGTTTAGTATTTGAGTGACAATACATATGAAGAAATATATGTATCCAGAGCAAAAAAGACTACATCTCCCAACTGAACCACATGTTCTACAGCTGCCACTTCATCTCCAAATATGCACAGGGTCACGTTCAAAGCAGGAGAGGACCTGAACGACGTTATCGCTTGAGATAATGTGTCGAGTTCCATGCTGACGGAGTATTTTGTGGCCAACCAGAATCATGAGTGGGCTAGGGGTTTTTTGTATAGAGATTTTCCAGGGAGCTTCACATGGCAACCAACAAAGTATTGGAACCAAGGACACAACGTCATCAAGTAGGTCGAATCGTGTCAGCCCATCCAGGTGAGGGGAAGCGATATTTTTTGAGGGTGCTGCTAAACCACGTGTCAGGATCGACATCCTTCGAAGATATGAAAACCCATAGATGGTGTCTTGTGTGGTAGCTTTCGCGAGGTTGCTGAGAGGAGAGGTCTCATCAAGTCTGACAACATGCTCGACGAGTGTCTTACCGAGTCGGAGCAGTTCGCGATGCCAGCTTCGCTCATGAGGCTCTTCGCAACAATCCTGGTATTCTGCGAGCCTGGCGACATGCGAGGTTTGTGGGATAGGCACCTAGAGGCAATGTCTGATGACTACCAGCGACAACACACATGCCCGAACGTAGTTGAGCAGATGGTGTCGCTTGATATCAGTGCCATATTCCAATCCATGGGAAAAGACATAAAAACTTTCCCTCTACCCGACATGGACGAGACGTATGACAACACTGGAGACGAGGCTAGGGAGATCATCGAAGAGACTAACATTGAGCTTGACCCCAACGATGCTAATCTAGCATCTTCATTAAATGTCGAGCAGAGGCGTGCCTATGATGAAATATTGTTGGCGGTTGACAGTGCTGAAGGAGGTGTCTTCTTTGTCGATGCCCCTGGAGGCACAAGGAAGACCTTTTTGTACAAGGAGCTCCTTGCTAAGGTTCAAGGCGATGGCAAGATCGTTGTGGCAAGAATGGTCTGTCCCGTCGACCCATGATGTCACGCATGTTGTTGTCCAGCGCCTCAACTGCCTGGCGCTTTGTCATTGTGGCCTCGTCCCATAAGATGAGCGAAGCTCTCCTCAGGACTTTGGTTGTCCCACTCTGCTTCATGAAGTAACATGACGTTCCATCTTCACTATTCACTGGGATCTTAAACCTCGAGTGGGCGGTCTGACCTCAAGGCATGATGGAAGCGGCGACGCCCAACGTCATCGTTGCCACAACGATCTTGCCATCGCCTCGAACCTTAGCAATGAGCGCCTTGTACAAAAAGGTCTTCCTCGTTCCTCCAGGGCCATCGACAAAGAAGACACCTCCTTCAGCACTATCAACCGCCAACAATATTTTATCATAGGCACGCCTCTGCTCGACATTTAACGAAGACGCTAGATTAGCATCGTTGGGGTCAAGCTCGTTGTTGGTCTCTTCAATGATCTCCCTAGCCTCGCCTCCAGTGTTGTCATACGTCTCGTTCATGTCGCGAAGAGGAAAAGTTTTTATGTCTTTTGCCATGGATTGCAATATGGCACTGATATCAAGCAACACCATCTGCTCAACTACGTTCGGGCATGTGTGATGTCGCCGGTAGTCATCAGACATTGCCTCTAGGTGCCTATCCCACGAACCTCGCACGTCGCCAGGCTCGCAGAATACCAGGATTGTTGCGAAGAGCCTCCTGAGCGAAGCTGGCATCGCGAACTCAGACTCGGTAAGACACTCGTCGAGCGTGTTGTCAGACTCGATGAGACCTCTCCTCTCAGCAACCTCGCGAAAGCTACCACACAAGACACCATCTACGGTTTTTTAGCAGCACCCTCAAAAAATATCGCTCCCCCTCACCTGGATGGGCTGACACGATTCGACCTACTTGATGACGTTGTGTCCTTGGTTTCCAATACTTTGTTGGTTGCCATGTGAAGCTCTCTGGAAAATCTCTGTACAAAACATCTCTAGCCCACTCATGATTCTGGTTGGCCACAAAATAATCCGTCAGCATGGAACTCGACACATTATCTCGAGCGATAACGTCGTTCAAGTCCTCTCTGCTTTGAGCGTGACCCTGTGCATATTTGGGAGATGAAGTGGCAACTGTAGGACATGTGGTTCAGTTGGGAGATATATATTTCCGTCTTTTCTGCTCCGGATACATATATTTCTTCATATGTATTGTCACTCAAATACTGAACCAGCAAACAGATACTGACACTGTTCTTCCACCATTGTTATAAATTGCAAAGTGATTTTTATGCATAAACATTGTCTTATCCAGTTTGAATTTTGTGCTTTACATGCATGTTTAGTTTCTTTCGTGGGTCAGAGATGTTATTTTGTTAACAAGTCTCGTGTCGAAATGCCCTGCGTTCAGATCAGTTTGGACATGCCTGTTTCATGATGGATTTCAAATTCCTATGAGAAAACATATTTTCTATAAGTATCCTACGTGATTGTCCAATCATTGGGAGCTTTCATATAAGAAATGTATTAATTAAATCGCTTCCCGAAATCACACAGAATTATTTATCCTGTAAAAGGATTGTCGAATAAATCTTGCTATTCCTGATATTTTGGAATGTCCTGATTGAGTAAAAATCATATTTGGAATGCATGTTATTCGTAATCCGTGTTATTTGGAATTTTCCTGATACATATCACCTGATTAAGTATCACGTTTGGAATGTATGTTACTGGAATATTTGTTTTTGAAATGTGCCAGAGTCTATATCACACGACAATTACCTGCTGATCGTATGCGATTCTATCATTCATTACATAGTTTATGGTTTAGGAAGGCCAGTGATTGAGTATCGTGCAGCACACAAAAAATTTATGAGAAAATTGAGACATTCTAAACAATCTATCACTACCAACAAATAATTAAGGCGCTAATGTCTAATATCCAAATTTTTAGGCTTTCCCGCCAGTAGCCTTTTGTCCTGCATCTATAAAATGGACCATGCGTCCATGCCCTACTCATTGCAAAAAACAGAGTCCCATCGCAAGCCACCCGATTCAGCCCCCTCCTCACAAAACCGACCATGGTTTTCCCATACATTCCAACCATCTCTACGAAGGTGATGGCAGCACCGCCAACACCGGTCGTACCTGCTCCGAAAATTCTCTTTCCGGCAAACCCCAGGCAAGAATATGTCTTTTTGACTACTTTTGTTCATCGGCAATTATTATAGTTTTTCTTTTTTGACCATTGAAAAATTAGGAACGTAACGATCAACGACGTTACAGACATGCATACCCACTCTACACGCTAGGGGACGGCGCCGACGCAGGAACCGGAACCGTTTCCAGTCTTCTCGCCTCCTCCGGTCAATGTGTAACCTAGATGACTTGCCTGTATCATATTACTGATTTATTGTGATTCTGTAAAGCTAATGCTTTTCTATCCGAAATTGCAGAAATGTAATATTTGATGAGGTTAACGAAGAGCACCTCCACATAAGGGCTCCTATGATTTGGAGGAAACATAGAGGGAATGTACAGGGATAGGAAATTTGTCCTAGATTCTACTGTTCACTCCTTTGATTCATTGGAATGATGCAAAGGAAAACTAGAGGAAATTTTCCTACAGATCTCACTTCCAAGGCAAAACGTAGAGGAAAACAAAAATGCACTAAGACCTCATTCTTTGAATCCTATGCACAAGGAACGAGGAAAGTTTTGCATATGCCATCCTTTCCTATTCCTATTCCTTTCCCATTCCAATACTATGAATCAAATAGGCCCTAAGTTTCTCTGGGAAACATCGGCCAAGGTTTTATGCACTCGCATAAAAGATACTGCAGATGGAAGGTTTCTCACCGTCATACTAGCTGACATAAGAGTAAGCATGTTCAATATGATCAATTTATGCAATCTCATGATGGCATGTACTATATTTATGCAATCTCCTGATGTTTCTTCGCTTAATTACCATGTCAAGTACAAAACATGTACAACTGAACCATTGATTCTTTTCAGAACCATGTCTGGTCAGTATTTTAGATGTGATTTACAATGGCTAATTTGTCGCATTTCGTAGGGGCTGAAAATGAAGGTGATCTGTTAAGAAGAATTCGTAGATCGCTTCAACAATCAACTTGAGGCAGGAACAATCTATTTGTTCAAGCGTATAGGGTTTTAGCCGGCAGATGTGTCATTGCCCTTCACAATAGCCATACCGTCGAACTACATCATAATATTACGTACACAAACTGAGATTCACCTAGCGAGGCGCAAACCGTCATCCCTCGGCTACCACAACGATTCACACACTTTAGCACGGTTTATGTTCTGCGGAATAACATGCTTGCAGGTAATTATTGTTTTAAAAAATGTACCAATTAACTATCATGTTCTGTCTTGTTTATAAAATTATTATTATTAGATGTCATTGGACTGGTGGTATATGCAAGCCAAATGATGTACAAAAAGTATGATGGGACGTATGTACACAAGCGTTCCAATCCTTGACGTTGCAATTATAAACACGAGGCATACTGATATAAAGGCATATTGATATTAGTTATTTGATATGTAAAGTAGTAAGCTATGCATATGGTTAGAGAAATACAAGTAGTTTGCCAATTACAAGAATGTGTGCCAAGGAAGCTGACCCATCGAGAAAGAAAATAATCATACATGGTCAGAAGTCAAAGTCTAAACACGGGCTCTGTAGCATATACTGGTGTGCAGACAATCAAAGATGTTTAATAGCATAGGGCAAAGCTCCTAGATGCAAGATGTTGGGATGAGACAAGAGAACAGCATCTATCGGTGGCGCAATCCTGAAATATATAAAATAATATTCTACTTGAGTGTGAAGCAGTACATGTAAAACTGAAAAGACAATCGCTGCTACATCACGTAGATGAACACAATAGTACAGCAACTTGGCTACATTCGTAATACACACAGCGATACATTGAGAAAATTTCTGCTGTAGTCGTTCCAGCCAGTACCACCCTTCCGTCAGCCGTCGTCGTTCCAGCCTTCGCTCCTGCAGCAAGATCAGCTCCCCTAATTAGTACCGTTAATTTATAAGTATTAGCTAGCTAGTTTGTCTCGAACATTAATGCTCTGTGTGCTGTATATATGTACTGCTTGTGTTAGGTTTGCATTACTCGATCGATCTGTTCGTATATTTGCCTGAACATATGCTAACTATCTGTTTCTGCGATCGTACTGCCGGTTAATTTTATAGGCTGTCTCAAATATAAGTAAACTGCAACAACCACTAATATGAACCGTCTGCGACAGATCTATAGCCAGGTAATATTCCTGGCCGTCTCTAATGTGCACATAATGGGAGACGGGCAATAATACAAGCCGACTCCAATACTATTAGAGATGGGCCCGAAATATCAGCCGTCTGAGGGAGCTGTTCCGAGACGGCGTATTTTATTTTCATTCCAACTGGCTCTAGGTTACGTCTTTTAAAGTCAAGTTTGTACTAGTGTGAAGTCACTGCACCCACCATCACGATACTAAGTTAGTGAATAATCGGCATTACAAATTACTGAAGTCCCCTACACCATCATGACGCTCAATCCTAAGCAGAAGCAGCAACAAGAACTTTTTGTGTATGCCATTGTTTACTTAAGCAAGGAGGCTAATATAACTTTGCAACCAATCATATATGTATACACACACGCACTTGCTAATTTTGCAATTTCTGTGCTATTGTGAAATTTCAGGTACAACTTTCAGAGAACTTGATGAGCAATTTTATTTCTAAAAAGGTATGAGTTATATTTGATTCCCTTGGTGTTCCTTTTATCTCTTTGCTGATACTGAAGTCATCTTGATGTGGAGATTACGCCATGATATAAATTTGACATAAGTAAAACTTGCAATCTAATGGTTCAAGTTCTCTCTTTGGATAGCTTAGCTCTTAAAGTACTCGGAGCCCATTCGGAGCTCCACAATTAGCACAAACAAAAAGGAAATGCTAGAACTCCTTTTGCTGTTAAACATGAAAAAAGTGTGCTGTTGCTTTCCGACAAGGCAGCCCATTCCATTTCCCAGCTAGTCACCAGCCATAAGCACTTGACTAATGTCTAACCAGTTAAATTTCTCACTTTGAGTCTTTTCCGTGAGAAAGCAAAGCACTGCTCTGACACTACCGCTTCTGTAGTTGGGTGAGCACGAAATCGCATGGGTTATGTGTTGAATTCTTCACTTCGGTGTTTCACTTTGAGTCTTCTCCGTAAGAAAGCACTGCTCTGACACTACAGTGTCTGTAGTTGGGTGAGCACGAAATCGCATGGGTTGCGCAGAAGTCAGGAAAGTGGAGGAGAAGCTTACCTTGCTACCGCCCTCGTCAACTCCGTCAGCACACAAGTCAGTTCTCGTGGGTGATCTGAAACTGGCCGATTTCAAGCGGTTCCTGGCGTATAAAGGGTTACAGGTAGGTCTTTTTTATTTATGAATTTATGATATTGCCGACCTGAGTCATCCTAGTCAGTCTGTGCATGCGTTCTCTGAGACTCTGACTGACTGAAACGCATGATGCTGGTCCGTTGCATTGCAGGGCAGCACGGGTTCCCAGCAGATTGTGATCGAGGGCCCGCTGTGCGAGGACTACTACAAGATCCGCGAGCTCCTCTACTCGCAGTTTTTCATGCTGTAACCAAGCTCAGAGTGTCGATCTCGGGGAGCTGCGCTCGTTGTGATTTATGCTACTGACGCGTGGTCTGTACGAGAGCGGCCAGCGAGTGACTGAATAGTCAATAGGAAACAACGCGTGGTCTGTTACACGTTGTTCCTTGGGGTATAAAAGTGGAGGGTGGAACAAGGAGTGGACACGCAGCGGCGGCGGCAGCAGCAGGCAGAAAATTTTGTAGCTGGAAGGATGACATGTAGCGTTGTGAGTGATCGAAGTAGCCATTAGGGTGAGTGGTATGAATCTCTGTATGTATGATACGAACAGAGTGTTTGCCACATCTGATCTTTATCGCTTTCTACTGGAGGCCTGGATTATGTTTATGCAATATGAATAGTGGTAAGGTAATTATGTTAAATTGTTCAAACAAACCGTTTTTGTATCAAGAAAAAGAAAATCATATACTCATAAGGCTAGTTTTAGTGGAAGCCTGAAATAAGGACAGAGTAGCAGTGTGCCACTCAAACAGCAGTGTGCTCGGTTGCATTTTTTAAATGTTTGAATTTGAGTTTGAAAAATTCAAATCTTTTTCCGTTGGATACATATGCATGTTTTGTACGTATCTTCAATTTTTCGGTGAAGAAAAATAGTACTCCTATTCCGAGCTACATAAGAACTTTTGACGGACGTACAAAATGTGTATATGTAGCTGTATGCTTTATTTTAGATTTTTTTTTGAGCCATAGAAATGTCCTTTTCGTTTTTTTTAAACGGGCACGTGTGCTCAGCTCGGAGCCACTGCTACCACTTTCCGCTCGAATATGAAGCCGAAAAGATATTAGCCCAGTAAATAAGCCCAGCCAGACATTAACCCGACCCAAACCGACGATATGGGTTTTGATGGGCTGACCAACCAATAAGCCCGGCCCAGTGAGCGCATCCAGTCTAGGGTACCTGTTCCCCTAAAACAAAGTCTAGGGTACTGTACCTGTTACTCCTCTAGGAAGCGGAAGCCGAGGGAGTGAAAGATTGGGCGGGGCGGCAGCGCGCGTTCCGGCGAGCTCGTCGAGGAGCGGCGACCGTCTGGCGAGGCCGTGCACCGTGAGTCAGCGATCGATTCCGGGAGGTTCAGGTTAGCGCGCCGTGGCTCTGCTCTGCTCTGCTTGCCCCTCGCCCGTCCCCCCTCACGCTGCTGACTGTTAAAAAAAAACCCGTGTCCGTGCATACAAAGGTGCCATTTTTAGCAGAGTTTTGTGGCATTTCGTGCTCGAAATAGGGCTATGGCTACCATAAAGTCTCGGATTTTGGTGGTGTTTGATAGAAGGGCTCCATAACCTAGGGCTTTAAGCCGGGAGATTGATGAATCCTCAAGCACGTGTTTTTGCTGTAGCGAACGGGGGGCAAGAAGTTGGAGTTCATTTTGGTTGGGTCTAGATCGAGAAGCTCCCATGGTCTTGGCTAGTATGTATGGGGAATATTACCATGCCCTGAGATTTTGTTTTTATTGTACGGACATAGCCTCTTTATATACTGATATGAATTTCTCTTTTGTCATGCTTGCTGAGTTGCTGTGAAGCCATGGAGCATCCCGGTGACCATGGCGAGGACAGAAAGCATGAAAGTGGTGGCAGAATTTGACGGAAACGGGTGCAAGAGGCGGTCCGAGGTTTGGGAGGAGTTCCAGCCGATCTGTGTGAATGGGAAGATTCAGTTTGCAGTGTGCCTGAGCTGCCACAATCGCCTCTGCTACAATGGAAACAGCTATCTGCGCGGGCATCTGGAGACCTGCCCGGCCAAACCGGAAGTGGCGGAGAGACCACAGGAGGATTCCCACTCCCCAAATGGTATATGTTCATTTTGTTCTGTTCAGCTTCTAGTGCATTGCCTTTCAGTACTCACTCGCCTCACGGTGTCCCGGCGACCATAGTGGTAGTTTTCTGTTGCTAGTTAGGATTGTGTAGTTTGGATTCTCGAATTATAGATACATATGTATTCCTTTTTTTCAAAGACAATTTAACGTTATACCTGTTTTGTTATATGTTCATTTCTGCCTATTCAGGTTCTAATGCAATACCTTGTACGTGCATCACTGTATCTGGACCGACTAGTAGTAGTGTTCTGTTAGTTAGAATGGTGTAATTTGGGTTCTGGAATTCTGTATACATGTATATTCCTTTGTTAAGACAATTCTGGGTTACAGTAGATATTCATATTTTGTTGCATAGTTTTGCTGAATCAAAATAATCCAGCTTTGGATACATCTGAAAATTTTCAGCGACACTCGAGGATATTAGCTCAGTTACTCCCAGCAGAAAACTCCGGTCGAACAAGTGGGAGGGGCTTAATCTACGCTGGGGGGAAAATCTGGGCTGCAGACTGCAATCATTGCCACAAGCGCCTCATTAGCACTGGAGGCCATCTGTCCCGGCATTTTCTAGCCTGTTCAAAACGACCTGGGCATGGCCAGAGTCATAAGAAGGACGAGCTATCACCTGCCAGGATAGTCCAAATCAGAAAATGCTCTAGCAAGCTCTACAGGGGTAGTAGCTCTAGCGGCATCACCCGTCGGCCCGTTGAAGTGGGGGCAGATCATCAATCCATACCAGCATCAGATGGTACAATCCTGAAGAAACAGAAGACCTCATGCATGATGACTATTGCAGCTGACATATTGGCCAGCAAGTTTGGTCAAGATTCATCTTATCAAGATATGGCCAAATTGATAACTTTGCATGGATATCCTTTGTCAATTGTGGAGAATGAAGAGATGAGAAGAATTTTAAAGAACATCAAACCTACGCCTAACACAGTCTCTCTCAGTGACATGGAAGAACATTTGTTTGCTCTATTTCAGAAGGATAAGACAAATGTCAAGGATAAAATTGCACATAGCTCCCAGCGCGTTTCGCTGTCAGCAAGCATCTGGACTCATGATGGACCCGAGCCAACAGTAAATTACCTCTGTTTGACAGCACATTTTATTACCGAAGACTGGAAAGTTCACAGACTGGTAATCAAATTTGGCATGTATTGGTGCTCGCCTACTAATTTGGAAAGGACTGTACACTGCAAGGAGGCTTGTGTTCCGGAGTCTGAAAGTGGATCGTACAATGTCATATGGGATGCAATCCGAGATTGGAATCTTGACCAGAAGATTTTGAGCATGACTGCAGTTGCTGAAATTAAGAATGATGCACATACCTCCAAGCTTAAGCAGATGCTCATAGAGAAGAGGTGCCTTCCCATCAGAGGCAAGCTATGCAATGTTGCTTGTGTGGATGACATGCTAAATAGTGTTGTTTCCGAAGTACAATCACATATACTTTTGCTTGTCGGTGACATAGTAAAGGATTTCTTCGGAGCATGTGCATCTTCATCATCGGCGCAACAGCAGCTTCTGGAAGTTATTTCACAGATGAGTTCGAAATGTCCGCGAGAAGATGCCAAGTGGTGGCACAAGTTATATTTTAGGCTTGAAGTTCTGTTGCAATTCAACAAGTTATTTCCTGCTGAAGAGGGGCTGTCTCCAGAAGATATGATAGTTGCTCAGTCTATTTGCAAGATTTTGAGGACATTTTATCACGTCATTGAAGTAATTTCTAGCCCTTGCTCTCCGACTGCAAATATGTACTTTAACGAGGTATGGAAAGTGAAAACTGTTCTGCACCAAGAAGCATCGAATGATCAAGGAGAGATTGCTACTCTGGTCATAGAGATGCAGGAAGTATTCGACGAGTATTGCCAAAACTCATACCTGTGGTTGTTAATACCCGCTGTGTTTGATCCAAGATTCAAGATGAGCTTCATTGAATTTCGTCTGGAACAAGCTTACGGCACAGATTCGCTGAGCTACTTATCTGAACTACAGGATACCGTCCAGGAACACTTCAATGAATACAACAACAATATGAATCAGCCCAGCAGTGGTGGTGTTTCAAGTAGTGCAGCTTTGGGTGGATATGATAACGATTTGTTAGAGGATCCGAATGAGCATCTCAATAGCCAGAGATCTTCAGAACTTGATGACTACCTTGGTGAGGTTCTGATTCCAAGAAAGGATGATTTTAACATTCTAGACTGGTGGATGAAACATACCACACAGTACCCCACACTTGCAGCTATTGCGCGGGACATCTTAGCTATGCCCGCATCTGCTGTTCAGTCTGAAGCAGCATTCAGTAGCAGTGGGCCAGTAATTCCAAAGCACCACAGCACACTGAGCATCAAGACGATCGAGGCGTTCGTCTGCACTCGAGATTGGATGAGATAAAATTGCAAGATCATATTCCTGTACATCTCCCTGTTCTACGATCGTTGATCCAGTATGCTTGAGGCTGCTTCCTTTTATTGCCAGAACTAATCTTGTCTTACTTTTTTCCTTGTGGAAACCATGCATGATTTTGGAAACTACGGTGCTGCGTAATGTCCCTTGATGATCTCACTGAAGCTGTAATTTTTGTAGAACTCTGCATGTTCATGTGGAACTAATCAGTAGGTCTATCAGTTAGGCTCTTAATTACATGTTTGTGTTGGATGTTTAGCTGTTCTAATTTATGAAAGAACCATCCAGTTCCATGGCCCCATCACATCTTTGCTTATAGATAGGGTAAATGTATGACATGCAAACCTAGTGTGTGTTTGACATCAGTTATCCATAGACTGGGGGTTTACTGACAACGTGGAACAAACTATACTACCCTTTTCTGATAAAGGGGTAAGTTTTAATCTTCAGAAATTTTTGAAAAGGGGTGTACTGAAAAGCACGTTTTTTTTGGTATTATTAGGTCTAAATTAAATTTGGCTTCTAAATAGATCTTGCAGAGTTTCATGTGCTCATCGTAGACATAGTTGGACATGTTTTGAACAATGATTCTATTGAACATTTTCTTACTGCCTCCTGCACACAACGTACTCGAAAGTACTAGACGTTTAGACGCGCAAGTTTTTCAGTACTTAACTTTGACCATAATTTTCTATCACTATAATTTTAAAAACTTATTTGTAAACAAACGCAACAATGAATAAAGTCAATCATAATATTCATCAAAGCATATACAGAAAAAAAATGGAAGAACGACAACACGCTCGAAGTAACTGAAAAAACTAACAACACTTCAAAGTAAAGCATACTGCCTAAACAAAACACTACTCCGTATATGGCTAACATGTAGCTGAAAACGTGGGAGCGCGTGCTGCTACACTTTTATTGCTCCACGGCGATGGAGATGTTGCCGTTGGTAATGGTGCTGTCGGACTTGGAGAGGACGGTGGGCAGCTCGACGTTCTTGATCTCCTTCTTGGGGGTGGACTTGCGGTAGCATAAGTAGATGATGAGCTGGATGAGGCTGAGGATAACACCGAGGCCGTTGGGTACGGTAATGTAGGGGTCGAACTTGATGAGAGCGTAGAACGTCCAGCAGATTCCGTTGATCAAGCCGACGAGGGAGAGGAAGAAGGGCATGTACTCGACGCTCTTAGTCTTGATCACTTTATGCATGACGGTGAGCGGGGAGGCGTACATGCCGGAGCCGGCGATGACGCAGAGGATGCCGACGATCATGGACCGGCTCTCGTGCGTGTGGGCGCCGAGGAGCACGCCGAGCGCCAATGCCACCATGAAGACGGCCTCGATGCCGAGCACGGCGAGCACCCTCAGGCGCTTCTTGCTGGGCGCGTAGGCGAAGTAGATGCCGAGGTAGATGGCCTCGATGGCAAGCCCCACCCCGTTGATGGTGACGACGAGCATGCTCTTGGGGTGCACGACGGGGAGGCCGTAGAAGACCCAGAGCATGCAGTTGAGCAGCGTGGCGAGGTACGGGTCCGGGCTGAACTCCTCCACGTCCTTCTTCTTGACGATCTTCCAGAAAGTCTGCACCGGCGCGAGGAAGAGCCCGAAGGAGATGACGTTGCCGACGATACCGACGACATTGCGGAGGACGTCCGCAGAGACCATCTTGCTCGCGAGCTTTCCTGCAGGAAGCTGGCTCTCGTGGATTTCCTTCCGGTGATTTGCACACGTACAGAAAAGCTTTAGTTTTGTAGATCGACTAGCCTATTGCCTTTCTTTTGCTTCTCATGGTGCTACAAGGTAGGGGTAGTACATGTATTTATACGCAGCCAGGGCTCAGGCACCGATACTACTCGGTGATGAACTCCACTCATACACGGACTGACGGACGCACAAGGAAACGGGTTCACCTCGGCGTTAATCCTAACTCTTCAGCTCTACAAACGGATTGATAGAGAAATCGGTTCGGAGTTGCCGGCCGCAGCAGCATGAACAACAACTTGTTGAGTATTTTGCATGCGGATTTGGCACATGCGCAGTGCAGATCGCTCTTTCTGAAGGCCAGTGAGCATCCTCCGGAAGATCAGAAACCAAGGTTTAAAATAGCATGCTATACAATTTAGCGGCGGCATTCTCCAAATGCTATATTAAATAGTGCCAAAAAAGCCAATTTTAACCCAAAAATAAACTATTTCATCAACTAAAAACTTGCCCGGAGCAATACATGTGTAACTACGTACAAAAGTAATTTTGTAATAGTCTACAATCAGTTCTCTAAAACACTAGCCACTTGTCCTTGTCCTTTTGATGTTGTGCTTGACACGGAGATGCCTACAATCAGACAACCAGGCAACATTCAACAGTCCATCCACTACAAGAAAGGCCCCCTATGCCGACGGCCAGAGGCTAAGCTGACGGCTTTTTGTCGGGGCCGTCGGCATAGAGCCCGCGTACAAAAAAAACTGGACTCAGGGCATAGGTTCACCAGACCTATGCTGACGGCTTTGCCGTCGGCTTAGGTTTGGCTTTGTCGTCGGCATAGGTCCCTCACATTTTTTTTTATTTTTCATTTAATATGAAAAAAATCATATCTTTAAATCCGTAAATCGAAATTTAACAAATAAAATGTCTAAATCGATTAGAAAAATGAGAGGAATCCAAATATGACATCCATATCATCATTTTCACCATGCATATTATTTTTTGCAACATATTTTTGGTACTTGCTTAATAAAAAAGTCATTTTTGGCACTTAAAAAAGGGAAAATGATATTTATAAAAATAATTTGGAATTTTTTTGTCAACAATGTTTGCCATACCAAGACACACCTATGTATCAAATATGGACACATTATCACAAACTATGACACGGAGATAGTCATAACTTGGTCATTTGAAGCGAAACATATACATGTCAATAGATGATAGACCTTTTTGTGAAGGTTTTTTGAAATATTTGTCAAAACTCAAGTTTATCATTTTTGCTAGCAACTAGTACACATAAAAGGACTCCATGCCAAAGGATTTCACTTTTTGAGTATTTTCTCCCTAATAAGTTGGTGGACTTATAGCTGAAAACTCTCACTTTGGGCGAAACGGAGGGAATCTTTGAAAGAGTTGAGTGGATCTTGGTTTTGGATGTTCCTATGTCCTAACCTAACACAACCAAGTAAAAAAGTCCACTGGCCTACCCCCTTTCGACTCCGTTCAAAGGGGTACATGGGAAATTTGATTTTTTTTTCTAGCGGGTATAGGGTTTCGCCGAAGCGGGGCTCCGGAGCATCGGAAACCCACCAAAACCTAGGTGGTTTCATACCATATGTATACAAGTGTGTTGGGTGTTCTAAATGTCCAAGATCCTACTCCGGTGTGTGACCGGATTCACCGGCTTCACTTTCTCTCTAATAAGTTGGTGGACTTATAGCTGAAAACTCCCACTTCGGGCGAAACGGAGGGAACATTTGCAAGAGTTGGGTGGATCTTGGTTTTGGATATTCCTATGTCCTAACCTAACACAACCAAGAAAAAAAAGTCCACTGGCTTACCCCCTTTCGACTCCGTTCAAAGGGGTACACGAGAATTTTGACTTTTTCCAACGGGTCTAGGGTTTCGCCGAAGCGGGGCTTCGGAGCGTCTGAAACCCACCAAAACCTAGGTGGTTCCATACCATATGTATACAAGTGTGCTGGGTGTTGTACATGTCCAAGATCCTACTCCGGTGTGTGACCGGCTTCACCGGATTCACTTTCTCTCTAGTAAGTTGGTGGACTTATAGCTGAAAACTCTCACTTCGGGCGAAACGGAGGGAACCTTTGCAAGAGTTGGGTGGATCTTGGTTTTGGATGTTCCTATGTCCTAACCTAACACAACCAAGAAAAAATTCCACTGGCTTACCCCCTTTCGACTCCGTTCAAAGGGATACACGGGAATTTTGACTTTTTTCCAGCGGGTCTAGGGTTTTGCCGAAGCGGGGCTTCAGAGCGTCTGAAACCCACCAAAACCTAGGTGGTTCCATACCATATGTATACAAGTGTGTTGGGTGTTGTACATGTCCAAAATCCTACTCCGGTGTGTGACCGGCTTCACTTTCTCACTAGTAAGTTGGTGGACTTATAGCTGAAAACTCCCACTTCGGGCGAAAAGGAGGGAACCTTTGCAAGAGTTGGGTGGATCTTGATATGGATGGCATATTTAAATTAATCTTATTTTTCTAATTGACTTAGATATTTTATTTGTCAAATTTCGATTTACGGATTTAAAGATATGAATTATTCCATATTAAATGTAAAAAGAAAAAATAAAGTAAAATTCATTTTATTGTTATTTATTCAAAATATACTATTACATAATCATTGTTACTAAACAAAGTTTTAAATTTAAACAATGAAAAATTGTAACATCGTAACCGAGTGGTTAATATGATTGATATGATACTAATATCAGTAAGTTCTAACTTGTCATTTGGAAGCTAATTTGAAAGGAACTCAAAAGTTAAGCGTGCTTGGGCTGGAGCAATTTCAGGATGGGTGACCGAATGTGAAGTTTGACCAGGGTAAGTACTTTGACCTATGACTAAGTGTGTAATTAGACATTAAGTATGTGGCTAAGTGGAAAATCTCAAAATAGAATTAAAAAAGTTTAAAAAAATTAACTTTTTTTTCAAAAAATTAAAAATTGTTGAAAAAAAATACCGACGGGTACTATGCCGACGGCTTTGCCGTCTGCTTAGACCTATGTCGACGGCTTTCGCTAAGCTGACGACTTTCTGGCTAGCCCTACGGGCACCTATGCCGACGGAGCTAAGCCGACGGTTGCCGTCGGCATAGCCTATGCCGACGGCATTCTGGGCTATGCCGACGGCAAATGGCCATCGGCTTAGAAGCCTGTTCCTGTAGTGGTCACACATCAATATTTCTGTACACCTATATGGTAGTCCCTCCATCCACAAATACTTGACACGGTGGCTTCTGACTTGGATGGTGGCTCCTTACTTGGACGGTGGGTTATGACTAATCGATGTATTACTTTGTAAGGTTTTGGTGATATTATATTTTCTATTATTAATAAAAAGAAGAGTGAATTCCATTTTTTACCCTCTAGTTATGTATTTGTGACACCAATTACCCCATGTAGTGAAAATATCGTCTAGATTACCCATTTTAGAAACTTTTGACCCACTTTTTCCGTTGTAGTTCTTGATATGCACTATATTTTTATATATTTTAATCCCTTTTTCCTTTATTCTTGTCCTTAATTCAAAACATTTTAAGTAACAATTGGTTAAATTAAGCAAAAAGAATTAAATCACAACTTTTAATTGTCTTCTTGCAGAAAAGTGTGAAAAGGCACTCTAAACATGCATTATCATGACGTTTGAAGACAATTAGAAAAGAGGATGACCTAAGGACCTATGTGCGATAGAAGAAAGAAGATTGCGGGACCAAAAGAAAAAAAGACAGTTCACGCTTCTGCCGTGCCCCTGTGGTTCCGAAAAGGGATAGATATGGAGGAAGTCGGTGCAGAGACATCTTTTCAAGTCGGGTATACTTATCCACAGAGTTGCGCGGGAGCAGGTGAGCAAGAGCTGTTAAAAAGCTGACAGTGGAAGCTACGCCACACCACAATCACCACCGCCAAGATCAGAGAGAGGGACTGGAGGATGGATCAAGATCGCTATCGCCGTGAAGAACGACAACCAAGAGCATGAACTGAACCGACGAGAAGAAGATCATCTCTCCCTTCCTCTACCCTGCTCCAACTTTGTCTCCAACTCCCTCTGCTTTCCTGACATCAAGCCTCGACCGAGACCAAGATCGTCAAAGAATCATCAGGAAGAATGTCTAATCCTACCCCTTGCTGCCACTCAAACTGCTTAAATCACTCTGTAATTTGTGGATCCATCAGTAATTCAGTCCTGCCTATCAACTGTTTGTGGAATTGTTCAGTAGAATTGCAACATGTGTTTCTTATTTCTCTCTAGTACTCGTGATGATCTGTGATGATTGTGAGTACCTTGTCATGTTTGTTATCTAAATCATCAGTTTGCGTGTTTGTTTCTTCTCCAAATCCATCTTTGCTAGTTATACGTGTTTGCTTTTCTGTCCTGTTTGTGTCTGTTATACTTTGACTAGTTAGCGTGCACGTGCAACGCACGTCTCCACAAAATGCATCAACATATATTTGTGTACGCGATGTTGTCTTGAATCAATTTTAAATCATTTATTATAAAAACATTTCTATACCATGCAAAGTCATGATATACTTGTCTCAAAGTAAAAATTGAAAAAGGTTAAACCAAGAATTTGATTACTTTTGACAAACAATCCATTCTTTATAGTCAATGTCAATCGACTAATATGAATTTATAAATGCAAATATAGGCTCTCCATACATTACGACAACATAAAGTACAAACCATATTCAAGTTAAAGACATCATAATTTGCGCAGGACAATCAGGTTCAAGCCGAATCCATTTGATATTGCTTTCGTCGCGTGCAAAGTGCTATTATAGGATCCACCTTTAGGATTCGGAAATAACCACATTTCACACATGCTTCCCTCACCCTGCACGACGGCTGCCATCTCGAGCTTTTTAACATTCTTCTGCATATGGGTCATATAGATAAGCATTTTCATTCATGCAATAAGAAAGATACACCGGGTAACTAAAGCCGGGAGTGCAGGTCCATGGAAAGATACACAAAGCATGAAATTAATTCTTCTTCTGTACCCAACTAACAAAACAAAATGTTGCTTCTTTGTGCGGAATTATATACAGTAGTATAAAGTGCTACAAATTGTCAAACCTAAAGTATGGATACTTTAATATTTTTCTGTTAGCAGTATCTTTCGAGGCAATTTCACATCCACCTAGATTAATCAGCTACTTGAAGAGACCAGAAATCCATGCTATCATGATGAGGTGTTAGAACTAATCAACCAGAAAAACAGCTGAAAGAGAACACTTCCAATATGCAATGGGGACAGCGACAAAACATATTGTTTTTTGGTTTTCCAATGGCTGATGATAAAGCAAGAGGCTGTCATGATTGCTATTCTTCTGCATTACGAATTCGACATGATCTGAGTTACAAAAAATCAAGCGAACCATGGATCAAATATAAAAAAAATGATGAGAAGAACCCGGCTTGACCCAGATTTGGAAAAACAAATTACATAGTTTCTGGATACAAAATACGAAAGTCAAATATTGAAACACGCAGCCGAGAAAAAAATTTAGATAGCATCAGTATATGCAATATGCATGGATTTAGTCACTCCTTGTCATGATGGTACATGAAGCATTTCATCCATACAATTGAATTTTCCATATTGTATTGTTCTTTTATTTTTGTAAATGAAGAACACGGGCAACTATATGCAACATCGAATAACCCAAATATATGATTAACATTCTACTTGATCTGTTTTATCTTACACATTATTTCTCATTAATACCCAAAGCAGCAGAATCTCAATTGCCATGTCTTATGCATCATTTTTAGGCTCAAGCTGATCAATGAAGAACACCACCCCTGACGGTACATAATGCTATAAACAGAGGTGTAGTTTAACAGTTTTAAGAATATCAATTGAGATAGCAGAACCCCACATGATTGTGCTACATGACGCAAGACCTACATGGCTACATCGATGTGAACTGCTGAGGCTACAAATATAGAAAAAGAAGGAAAGGAGAAGCAGCTTCGAGCTCATGCAAGTTGTTCAAATACCCTAAACAATAATCGTGACCTGCAGTTAATCTTCCTGATTCTGGGTAGGTACAAAACAAAAGAACAGTACAACATGGCAAGATTTAAATAGCCTAAGCTAACTCCACCTCGCTCACCCGCGGTCGAGCTCGTGCACGACCGCCGCCGCCACCGCCTGATCTCCCTCCTCCGGCAACCTCCGGCTCGGCCGAGCACAGATCCGGAACGCCCTCAGCGCCCTCTTTCCTTCCATCCAGAAGCCCAGCGCCGTCTTCGCCGGGGTCCGCGGCAGCCGTCGTCTTCCTCGGCGTTCGTCCTCCGACCTCGAGCACCTCCCCCCGTGCCGCTCCTCAGGTGGCACCGGGGGATTCAGCTCCGCCACCTCCAGGCCCTCCTACGATGCCCTCCTCGGCGCCGCTACCGCCGGCCTCTGCGTCACGGTGGCGGCGGGCCCCTGCTGTAAAAAAACTTGGTGGCAGGGGTGGTTCCCCTGCTCGTCGTCGCGCGCGGGCCGCCGCCGGGCTCGTCTGGGGCGGGATGGCGGCCTGCCGGCGCTTGCAAGCTGGAGCGGCGGCTCCGGGACCGCGCTGCGCTCGTCGTCACGGCAGCCGGCAGCGGGGTGGGTGGTTCTGGGGGCCTTGGCGCCCGGTTCTGCTGGGGAGGCGGGCCGTCGGATGGTGGCGGCGGTCCGGCAGATGCGCCGCTGCTCTGGCCATAAGGATGGCAGGGCGTCGACGCGGGCCACGAGGTGCTTGGTGCGGTGCGCCGGGGCGGTGGCCCCGGGGCGAGGTTGACAGTGTGTTGCGGCATCGGTCGTGCCTCGTGGTTGAGGAAGCCGGGGCGGCGGCCCCGGACAGGTGGCTGCGGTAGGGGCGCGGCCGGCAGGGCTGCCGCCGTGGCGTGAGGTGCCACGGTGGCGGCAGCATGCGATGAAGGTCGGTGGTGGCGACGGGGATAGGCTCCCAACCGGCTGCTCCCTGAGCTTCACGGACGGGGAGAATTTCGAGCGAAAGCTTGCATGGACTCCGGTCTGTGCCAACGACGGCAGCGCCTTCGGGCGTCGTTCCCTTCTTGATCGCGTCGTTGTGGAATCTCGACCCGGTCCGACACGAGCGGTTCCAAGACTCTCCAGGTGAAAACCTAAGCCCCGTCGGGGGCACGCGACGGTGACGGACGTGTCACTACCTTGTTGGAGGCGTTGTCTTGCAGTTATTGGCCCTCGCGGTGCGATGGCTTCGCGATGGATGGGCAGGATAGCCCCGTGGTCGGGGGAGGCGGATGTCGGGGCGGCGGCCCCGGATGGTGGTGGATGTCGAGGCGGCGGCCTCGGTCTCCCACGCAATGACGGTTCTATGAGGCAGAGCCGTTGTCTAGCGTGGGCTGGCTGGCGACCTGGATGAAGACTGCGCGGGCAGAGGGTTCGTCGACCTGGCTGGATCGACTTCGGGCAATGCGAAGGTCGATCTGGTTGCTACGCGGGGCGGCGGCCCCGGAACAGGGTGGTTTTGGTGGCAACCTGGATGAAGACTGCGTGGGCAGAAGGTTCGTCGACCATGACTGGATCGCTTTCGGGCAATGCGAAGGTCGATCTGGTTGCTTCGCCGGGGCGGCGGTCCCGGAACGGGTGGCGTGTGTTGTGGCGTTTGGTCGACTTGTGTCGTGTGGGCGGGGGGTCGCTTCGTTTGTGCGGTTTTTTGTCATGTTTTCCTCATAAACATGGCACTTTGTATGGTTTTTGGGCCCGATTTTCCTTATAAACTGGGTCAATTCTTTTCTATCTATTCGAGCGGTGGTACGACCACTTTATCCTAAAAAATAGCCTAAGCTTTGATTTCCCACAAGTTTTTACTGACCTATCGCTATATTTCGATATTCAATGTAGCAAGAAGCAAGTGAGCGAAAAACACTCTGGCTAAAAATGCTGAAACTAAATCGAGAGTATATCAGCTTCTTAATTATTTACCCCAGCTAAACAAAATACTTGTTGTTTCGTTGAGCTTACTTTCTCAAAATGTATTCGATCCTTGGCATGAAGGTACATGATGCATTTCATCCATACAATTGAATTTTCCATCACCTGTTAACATAAAAAAAAAAGTAGGCAATGGGTGCTAATTAGCTCGCTCATGAGACATATCCACATTCGCGCATGCAAAGAACGAACGGAAAATTGAAATGAATAATAAACACAAGCTTACCTATTTCGCAGTTGGAACAATTTCAAGTTTGCCGGCAGAGATAAAATGCCAATTCCTATTTAATTTTCTTTGATAGACTTCTCATCAGTAGTCGGTAACTATCTCTAGTTAACAACAGATATACTTTGGTAAACCATAAATTAATATTTAAGCCCATAAGATAGGGGCGTCCAAATAGTACCACCTAATTTTAGGAAATCCACATACCAGCAAGATCAAATAACAAATGAACATATTATGTGAGGCTTCCATGTGTAGTCATTCTCTCTCTTCTGAAGTCTGAAAAAATGTGCTTACTATGTCAATAAATTGAACCATTTGCACTTCCAAAGTCTGAAGAAATATGTATACTTATACTCTACGAGCCAATGATGTACTGGAAACACCTGATATAGGAATGAACACTAACACAATGGCCTTCTGTAAATAACATCATGAACCTAGACACATTGCTGTAAAACACGATAAAAACCAATGGGTTGTATCCTTTTCCTGGAATCTTGGTTGCAAAGGGCAGAGAAGAAGCACAGTAATCAGCAGCAGAACAAGCTGTTCGGTGACATCAGTACACACTCTGTCGTGGTGGTGTCACGGCAGATGCCATGGGTATGGCTTAAGTGTGGGCTCGCTTGGGCGTTGGGGGAACCGGGGAGGGTTTGCGCGCCTACGAAGCACGCATGAAGACCAAACAAGAACCTCGCAGGAATCAACAAGAACAAAGCAAACCAAGAACAGCGAAGAACACCACGATGTACCCTGCTTCGGGGCCCTCTTGTGGAGGTAACACCCCTACTGCAGCTCTAGCCTACTCTCTTATATCTCAAGTGTTTACAAGTACAGAGCGCTCCTTGAGCTGTATGATGAACAAAGGAACGGGCTCTAGGTAGAAGATGAAGCTTGGGGGGGAAATGATGCTCACAATGGTCGATCCTCCCCACAGAAGGAGGTGGTGTTGCCTATATACAGTAACCGAATTACCCTTTTGCCCCTGGCCGCAGAGGACAATGGCATGGACAAGGAGAACAGGACAAACACTGGCCACTGTCACTCAGCCCAGCTCACCCTCTGTTCACCACAGGCTTATCTTTCCTCTTTGAGCTTAAGGCAGTGTAGACCACAGTAGCCTAGCCACTGCCCCTTTCCCGAATAGGCCGAGTCAGCGCCTAGGGGCTTGTGACCCGGAAAACCTGTGGCAGCACCTTGCTGTCTTCTGAGCCCCGGTCAGTAACCTTACAGTGCCCGTGACTTTTACTGACATTACTTGGCCCCTGTGCATCATCCGAGTTGCCCTACCCGGGTCCTTCCTGACCGACCCGGATAACTTAGCCGGCTCTTCTTTCCTGGATCCGGTTAAACCTCACCGGATCCCCTTTGGTCTTTTCTTTCACTGGCTTGAAGTAGGACTGACCGAATCGCCTTGAGATCCGACCCGGATAACTTAGCCGGCTCTTGATCCGGTTAGACCTTAACTGCTCATAACACATCATCTTTGCCCTACCCGGGGGCAGCCCCCCGACAGTAGTCCCCGAAGCTGGTGCGGTCCTACGGCATCGGCTGAAGGGCCGTTCCAGATTCTAAACCAACATCACTAACCGGATCACCTCTAGCTGTCACCGAATTTTCCGGGACATTTGGCAGGAAAAGCCTGTGCAAAGCCGTATAACCCGGGTTGTCAGCTCGTTATCCGGATCCACCGGGTACTCGAGTGTGTTTGACCAGAAGACCACGTCTCCTCGTTTTCTCCGTTGACCGGCACATAGGATCCGCTCCACCGCTTCCAATTCTGCGGCGTGGCCACGAGTGCTTGAAATACACGGCCACAGCAGCTGCCACAGAGTTCCGCGACGCAAGGGATCTAACCGTGCTCCGGTAACCGCGCGGTAGTGGGGGGCAGTTACCGCTGGAGGCTATAAAGAGGGCGCGGTGGTTTTTCCCCTTCTTCTTCCTCTCAACTCCACTAACCCGCTCCATCGACGCCGCCGCAACCTCGCCATTCAAGGTTGCCGCGCCAGGGACGCACAGCGTACCAGAGCAAGACCATCGGAGCCGCGCCTCGCGCCCATCTCCGACGTTTCTCCGTCGAACTCCTCCTTCGAGCGACTCGCACTGTAAGTTCTTCCTCCTCTCGCCATAGCCACCGTGACGAGTTCATACTCTCGGAATACACACACCTGTTCTTGGTAGATTGATGCGTATCTAAGCCCGTGTTCCTGCCGTAGCACACTCCGCAAATTTTCTGTCCAAGTTCCGCAATAGACTGGCCTAGATACACCTGTCCCCGTTGGAGCAGTTCAACCATGTTTTTACCCGTGATTTTCTTTCTTTTTTACCACCGCTGTAGATCTTCCCAACCCTAGAAACTTGCGGAAAGATGTTTGCGACTTCCAACCGCTTCACCTTCTCCACCGGACCCGGTTAACCCTACCCGGGATAGGATTAGCCGAGTCACCATAGATCGATTCGGCTTTAATGTTATCCGATTCTTCTTTGGTCCCATGGATTCCGAATTTCCTGACCCGGTTATCCGACTCTTTGCTGCAGGACCGATTCGGTTATGGCCAAACTTCCCCCTGGCCGATGGGAAGGATCTGATGTTACCAAAAATGACTTGGAATGGCTACGAGCCACCCGACGCATAACGCCCCAAGCCATCTGCCGCCGACCCGGAAAAGAACTCGCACCGGCGCCCGAACCCGGTGAACGCGTGGTATTCATAGCACACTTCGAGCGCGGGCTCGGGTTACCTGCCAGTGACTTCTTCCGGGCCTTTCTGGACTTCTTCGGATTACAGCTTCACCACCTCCCGGCGAACGCCTTCGTCTCTTTATCAGCTTTCTCTTCCTTCTGCGAAGGCTATCTCGGTCTTTGGCCGAGTGTGGATATATGGGCAAAGTACTTCCACCTTCGCAAGCACACCATCCCGGTACCAAGCCGAAAGAGCTGACCGCTTGCGGTTCGGTTAGCATCACGCCACGGCAGGGATCCGCCTTTCCCCGAGTCACCGGCCTAGACACGGTGAAGAAATGGCAAAGGACCTGGTTTTACATAAAGAGCGCTGAGGGCCATGACGCTCTTAATCTGCCCGAATTCAGGATGGAGCCGCCCAGAGCCGAGCTGAACTTCGGTTACAATCCGGCTGAAACGATTGCTGAACTCCAGACAGTGCACACCGCTCTGGAGGATTTTTTGAAGAATGGCATGATCTCTGACGACCTCCTCCGGACCTTCATCTCTCGCCGGGTCAGCCCTCTTCAAAGGCGTGACCACAAGATATGCCACATGCGTGGCGCACTAGATCCTACCCGGATCAGCAAGCACGAGCTTAACAAAGCTTCCGTCTTCAGACGGGTAAACGCCATTGCTGTCAATGAGATGTCGGACAAATGGCGGTGGGGTGTAAAGCCATTCTACCGGGAAAAACTTCCTCCACAGGTTAGCTCACCACTCTCCGAACCCAACCTACTTCATCCGCATAACCGCGGCCTGATCCGGATTCGCATTACCTTCTTTGTAGCTGTTTGATCGCCAACTTACTGAAGACGGAGATCTCTCCACCAAGGCATGGACACCGGATCTCAGCCCGCCGCGCGAGGGCGAAGAAGATCCGGATACGGATGACTATTTGCCCATTCCCCGTGCCAAGCCAGTCCGCAAGGGTAAGCAATCAAACACTCACACCTTTCCGACGAGGAAGATGAAGATTGCTGCATCTTAGAACCCATCAATGCTATTCCGATTTCATGGTTACCACCACCTTATGTTCCAGCCAAAGATGATACCCAAGAGACATCTCGGAAACGCGCTGAGGCGCCCGAGACAAATGCCCCAGAGACCAAGCGAAGAAAGAAATCCGGCGACAAGCCGAGCCGTGTCAAACCGATGCCCACCACCAAGGGGTAACATTGACCGAACTTTATTTGCTTTCTTCCTCTATTAACCGAGTCATATCTATCCGAGTTAACTGTTTGCTTTGCTTTATGCAGTGATGTCCTCATCACCGCGCAGACTCATTCATCCATCTCTTCTCCCATTCCTCCATTGGATACGGCCATGGAAACCCAGTCTCCTGACCGAACTGCCACCTCACCCACGCGTGTCCCAACTACCAATATTCCCCAGCCGACTCCCATCTCAGAGCCGGTTATCGACTTGGAGAGTGAGGAAACCTCGGCTCCAATCCGAGATTCAAGCTGGCCACGTCCTTTGAAGGAGCTGGAGAAGGAAAAGGCTAAGACATCGGTTAAGTCCACACCTAAGCCGGATTCCCGTCCTGCTCCTGCAACTCAATCTGCACTGAGCCAAGAGCAGCAGCAGAAGAAGAAGAAACCGAGGCAGCAACAACCACAAGTAACCCCTGAAGAGCAGCAACAGCAGCAACAACAGCAACAAACTTCCGAGAAACCACAGAAACCGCAACATCAGAGACAGACCCCGGGTGCATCACCTCCACCCAAGCCGACTCAAGTTGTCTTTGGCACAACTTCCTCCACTCCGGATAAGCAAGTGATTGCTGTCAAGCAAACCACCGCTACCTCCTCTGCCATTCAATCCGGCCAAGCCAAGCCTAAGCTCAGCACTGCCAATGACTTTATTGAGGCCTGGAACGCCGTGGACCTTGCACCAGGCTTTTCCGCTGCAACGCCGCACCCTGCTGGTCCTAGCCGAATGATGCAATCTCTTCATTCAGTGAAGGTTGCGTTTACTGCATCGCACCAAGTCTTCGAGGTAAGTTTGCCGAATCTTGCTTTTAGTTCGTCATGATCAAATAGTATACACCCAGTCCCCGAGATTCGGGTCGAACGACTGATACTCTTTGGAGTAAGAAAGTCATTCGGCTTGAATCTTTTAAAAAATTTGATCATGATCTTTTTCTTAACTGAAAAAACTGTGAGACCCCCAGTCCCCGGGTTTCTTTTTAACCGATTCGGTCAGTCTCGGCCAATCTCCGAGATTTGTTTTGGCTCCACCTTGTCTCGGGTATCAGTCCCCGAGTCTCTTTTGACGCTATCTACTTTCTTTCAGGAAAGCACGGGCACTCGCAGCGACCTCTTTAAGCAGCTTGCCAACCAGTACCACAAGCTCCAAAAATCATTTGATGCCTTGGTCCTCAAGATGAATAGCAAAGAGGAAGAGCAAAGCGTGCTTTATCCGAGGAAAAATCAGAGGTAGCCCGAGTCCAGCGGGAGCTTGACCGGGTTGAAAAAGTGAAGAACAAAGTTAAAGGAGAGCGGGATGCACTGCGGAGGGAGAGAGACACGCTCCAAAAGGAGAAAGATACAATTCAGAAGGAGCGAGACACTTTGCACGCCGGGCTACAGAGGCGAGCCGAAATGGATAAGCAGATTCAAACCACAGTGGCCGAGTCTGAAGCTGAACTGAAAGCTGCTAAAGAAGAACTGGCTGCTCACCAAGCGGCCAGTGCGAAATGGCTGGCTCAACTTGCTAGCCTTAACGATGACATGGATCGTAAGTTCACCGAATCCCCTTTTTTCTTTCTGCTCTTAACCGATACATATGATTGTGTTCCTTCTTGCTGAACTCAGTATTAGCTTATTTGTTTGTAGGAGAGTTTACCAGCATTCGGCTTCAAGCCGCCAAGGCTGTGCGAAACGCCCGAGCTGAGAGAGCTAAATTAACCGAGGCTCCCCTATCCGAGACATGGGACATCGAAGATCATATTACAGCACTTAAGGCTCGGATTGCTCCTCTGAAGGATTCCCACATTGGTCTGCTTAATGCAAGTCTCAAGGCTCACCGAATCTTGTTTCCTGAAGCGCGGCAAGTTGTGCCCGTGGAGGAGCTGATCAGAGACCTGGATCAAGCAATGACCCGGTTAAAACAGTGGAGGTCTTCGTCTGCCCGCGCTGGTGCTGACGCAGCTTTGTTATTCATCATGTCCTGGTACGAGCTGATTGACCTTGCCAAAGTGCGCTCCTTTCGCGAGGGTTCTTCATGGGCTACAGACCCTATCCGGATCAAGATCCGTGAAGAAGCCGCCAACTTCATGGCCGAATTTGCACGCACCAAGCATCTTGATCTGGAGGCTCCAGTCTACTCGGATGGAGAAGACACTGAAGAAGAGGAATCAGACGACGCCTCCGCTGAAGAATATGCCGACTCAGAGGGCGAGTCTGATGAAGAAAAATCCAGCAAGGTACCAGCCTCCGACTCGGCCAAGCTCACCGAACAAACTCCAACCGAGTCTTTTGTGATTTCAGCCACTAACTTGACTGTGATTACTAAACAGGCTTCACGCGATCCGGAAATTTCCGAATCCGCCCATCCTTCAAGCTCTCCAGTCAAGATTACTTCCGGAGCGCCACCATCTTCCGAATCTGCTCCAGCAACAGAACCTCTCGTAACCGCGTCCACTTCCACCGAAATACCCGTAACCGAGGTTCGCGCGCCCGAAGCTCCGCTAACCGAAGCTCCTCCCACAGAAGTTCCCGCAACTGAAACTCCTATGACCGAGTCTGCCGCGACCGAGTCCGCTGCCCCCTGAAGTACTTAACAAAAACATTAAATCCCCGGTATGCCGGGAGCAGATGTAATAGACTATTTTAAGTTCTTTCGAGACTATGCTTATCATGCTTAACGTGATCCGGACAAGGTTTATGTTGGATCATCTTAAACCGAGTCCCCGAGTCTGTTTTCTTGTTTACTACTTTTGCCAAATCTTTGCTCTTGTCTACCTCTTTGGGTGTTTTGACAGTCGAGTCACAAGATAGGAATCATAGCATACAGTACTTGAAACATGCGAGTTGTGGTTTAGAATCATTCAACATAAACGAAAAAATAAATAACAGGGGTTAGTAAACGACATGTGCCGAATCGGTTTTGGACCGAGTCCCCGTGTCCATTTTCATGTTTCCCATATTCCTCATCTCTGCTCTTGACTACCATTTTGGTGTTTGTCAGTCGAGTCACGAGATCAACAACACAACATACATTACTGAAACTCAGAACAAGGTTCAAAGCGATTCGGCACATGAACGGCAACAAACAAAGCCGTAATAAACAACACACGCATAAGGACGAAGCAGTCCCCGAGTCCAGACTCGGATTACTGCGATTTCATTCATGATAAATTGAAATACATACATTGCGCCCTTTAAGAGTAGAAGGGTCGAAGCAGAGCTACATTCCAAGGTCGCTTGGTTTCCTGTCCGGGTCTGTCCAAGCCATCCTCCCTTGGTTCCTGTACATCTATAAGATAGTACGAGTCATTGTGCATAGCCCTGCTCACAATGAATGGTCCCTCCCATGGAGGTGACAATTTGTGTCGGCCTTTGCTGCGCTGCACCAGCCTCAGCACTAGATCACCCTCATGAAACACTCGAGGACTGATTTTCCGGCTATGATAACGCCTGAGATTTTGCTGGTATATTGCTGTCCGAGACAGGGCCAACTCTCTTGCTTCCTCTAGCAGATCCACTGCATCTTCCCGGGCCTCCTTTGCCTCGGTTTCAGTGTACATTGCCACCCTTGGTGCATCATATTCTATGTCAGTGGGTAGGACAGCTTCTGCCCCATACACCAGAAAGAATGGCGTATAGCCTGTCGACCGATTCGGTGTAGTCCTTAGACCCCATAGAACTGATGGGATTTCATCTATCCAGCACCCTGGAGTTTTCAACAATGGTTCAATGAGACGAGCCTTGATGCCGGCTAACACTAGAGCATTTGATCTTTCCACTTGCCCATTGGACTCTGGATGTGCCACTGAGGCTATGTCTAACCGGATCCCCTTATTCATGCAGAATCGGGCAAACTCTCCGACAGCAAAGTTTGTGCCGTTATCCGAGATGATGCTATGAGGGTATCCGTATCTCAAAATGATTTCTTTCAAGAAGATTACAGCCGAACGGCCATCCACTTTCCGTATTGGTTTCACCTCTATCCACTTGGTGAACTTATCCACCATCACCAGCATATGTGTCATGTTGCCCCTAGCCGGCTTGAAATCTCCCACCATATCCAAACACCACACCGCAAATGGCCAAGTAATAGGAATTGTCTTCAGTGCCGATGCGGGTAAGTGTGTTTGCTTAGCAAATCTCTGGCATCCTTCACACCTGCGGACTATGTCCTCCGCATCTGCATGAGCAGTGGGCCAATAAAATCCATGCCGGAACACTTTAGCCACCAGGGCTCTTGTACTGCAATGATGTCCACATTCACCTTGGTGTATCTCTAGGAGCATCTCCTTGCCCTCTGCTGGCTCCACGCAGCGCTGCAACACCTCGGTTACACTTCTTTTGTATAACTCCTTGTTGATGATGGTATAAGCCTTGGATCTCCTCTGGACACGCCTAGCCTTGGTCTCATCGCTTGGCAAGCTTCCTTCCTCGATGAACTTCATGATCTCTTCAGCCCACTCTGGTACTGGATGCAAAGGGAACAAGTGCTCATTTTCTTCCACAGGTTTGGCCGCCATTATCTCTTCTATCAGCTTCTGTCCATTCCCCACAATCCGGTTAGCATCATCATCTCTACTCCTCTTTCCCAAGACTCGGTTAGCATTTTCCGAATCTGCGTGAGCAGTCCCCGAGTCCGGGCATGCAGTCCCCGGGTCTTCCTCGATATACTCAACGTCAACATTCATAGGAATAGCTTCGGATTCTTGCTTGGGAATAAAAATCGACTCGGAATCAGGCGACGGTTTGATTGAAGGGACCCTTAGATGATTCAAGGATATTCCGGGTGGGATTGCCTCCCTAGACGACCCGAGTTTTGACAGAACATCTGCAGCTTGGTTTTCCAGCCGAGGTATATGCTTGTATTCACAGCCTTCAAAAAATCCCGAAATTTTCTGAACATGAAACCGATACAGTGCCATATTGGCATCAAGAGCATCCCAATTTCCAGAAGATTGCTGTACGACCAAATCCGAATCACCGAAACATTCAATTCGGCGAACGCCGATGTCCCGAGCCACATTAAGCCCATGGATCAGTGCCTCATACTCGGCTACATTGTTTGACGCTGAGAAATGAATCTGCAATACATATCGCAATTGATCCTGTTTTGGTGATGTGAGCACCACTCCAGCACCTAGCCCGATTTTGCATTTGGAACCGTCAAAGTGCAACCTCCAGTAATTGTAATCCGGTTTAGGTGGCTCATATTGCATCTCAGCCCAGTCACAAAGGAAATCCGGCAAAGCCTGAGACTTGATAGCGTCTCTTCTCTCATAATGCGGTGTGTAAGGAGACACTTCTATCGCCCATTTGGCAACTCGGCCAGTTGCATCTTTGCACCCAATGATCTCCGCAATTGGAGCTTCACACACCACTGTAATCGGGTGCTCTTGGAAGTAATGTTTCAATTTCTTGACCGCCAGGTACACACCATATGTCATCTTCTGGTAGTGAGGATAATTTTGCTTCGAAGTTGAGATCACCTCACTCAAATAGTACACCGGCCTCTGCACGGATTTGCCCTCTTCCTCTCTTTCTACCACAATAACCACACTTACGACCCGGTTAGTGGCCGCAATGTAAAGCAACATCGGTTCACTCGGCAAAGGTGATGCCAAAACTGGAGCAGTGGACAACATCTTTTTCAACTCATTGAAAGCCGAATCTGCCTGTGGGGTCCATGTGAACCCGGTGCTCTTTCTCATCAATTGATATAAGGGCAAAGCTTTCTCTCCTAACCGACTCACAAACCGGCTTAATGAGGCTAAGCACCCGGTGAATTTTTGCACATCTTTTAGACACTTAGGCAATTTCATGTTTTCTATGGCTCGGATCTTAGCCGGGTTAACTTCAATGCCTCGGCTTGATACAAGGAAGCCAAGCAACTTTCCAGCCGGGACACCAAAGGTGCATTTATCCGGATTCAATTTCAACCGATATTTTCTCAAGTTCACAAATGTCTCCTCGAGATCCCCGAGGAGAGTATGTTTCTCTTTAGTTTTGATAACAATATCATCGACATAGACCTGCACATTTTTGCCCATCTGGGAGTGTAGGCATTTCTGCATACATCTCTGATAAGTAGCACCGGCATTTCTCAAACCGAAACACATGACACGATAGCAATACGCCCCATACGGGGTAATAAAAGCAGTCTTTATTTGATCTTTAGGGTTCAGTGGTATCTGGTGAAAACCAGAGTACGCATCAATAAAAGACAACAACTCACACCCAGCAGTGGAATCGATCACTTGATCAATCCGAGGTAAAGGAAATGGATCCTTCGGACACGCCTTGTTCAGATTGGTGAAGTCTATACACATGCGCCACACCTTGACCACAGCTGGTTCGTCCTTCTTCTTCTCTACCAGAACCGGATTGGATATCCAGTCTGGATGCAGCACCTCCATAATGAATCCGGCTGCCAGTAGCTTAGCCAGCTCATCGAGCACCACTTTTCTTCTATCTTCTGAGAGACGCCTAGTCGGTTGCTTAACCGGTTTTACTTCTGGCCTGACAAACAAAGAGTGCTCTGCCAATTCCCTCGGAACACCAGGCAGGTCCTTAGCCGACCATGCAAAGATATCCCGATTCTCACGGAGGAAATGGCAGAGCGCGCTTTCCTATTTCTCGCCCAAACCGGCTCCAATGATGGCCATGCGCTCTGGGTTCTCCGGGTCAATGGGGATCTTCTTTGTCTCCTTGGGCACTTCAAAGGTTGCGCCGCCATCCGGGTTGGTCATGGCCAGCACGCCTAACTGAGCCGACTTCGCCATTGCCACCACCTCGTGCATCTTGCTCTTTTCAGCTTGTATCACCAGTGATTCGGCTAAGTTGGAACCAACTGTAGCACACTGTATGGCCTTCTTGTAGTCTCCCGCAACGGTGATAACACCATTCGGGCCAGGCATTTTCATCTTGAGGTAGGCCACATGAGTAGATATCATGAACTTGGCTAATGCTGGCCTGCCAAGCAGAGCATGGTATGGGCTTTCCAAATCCACCACCTCGAACTCGAGACTCTCAAGCCTGTGATTGTCCCTGGTACCGAACAACACATCTACCCAGATCTTACCCATGGGGGAACAAGATACCCCGGGTACTATGCCATGGAAAGTACAGCTGCTCTGTTGCAACTGATTCGGCGAAATACCCAACTTGATCATTGTGTCCCGATACATGATGTTTATGGCACTGCCATTGTCGACCAAGACTCGGCTAAATTTCACGTTCAGCTTGGGTCCAACCAAAGTTGGATCCACCACCAGTGCATAGTTCCCTGGGCTTGGCATGATCCTTGGGTTATCCGCCCTGCTCCAAGTGATCTCCTGCTCAGACCAGTTCAAGTACTTTGGAACTGCTGGCATCACGGCATTCACCTCCTTTGCTCGTCTCAACTGACTTTTCTTGTCAGTTGGCTCGGTCACGAAAACCACATAACTCTGATGTGCTTCCTTGTAATCATTCCCAGGGTATCCACCTTGCCTACTTGGGCCATCACCATTGTCACTGCCTCCCATGTTCACCAGGTTAACCGGCTTCGTTGCTGCTGGCCTTGGAGTTCCAGCGTTGACCGGGGTCGCATTGGCTCCGGTTAGCGGCATGTTTGGCCTGAAATTCGGTCTAGGAGCACCTCTTTGAGGTGGTCCTCTTTGACCTTCCGCCTGAATGCGGTGATGCCAACTACAGTTCCGGGTCGAATGATTAGCCGGTTTGCGCGGATCGGTGGTGTGATAACAGCAAGGCCCATCTAATCTGGACTCAAAAGTCAGAGGTGGACTTGGTCCCTCCCACACTTTCTTCGGCCAAGCACCTTGATTCGGCCTCCAAGCTGGACCATCAGTTTTCTGCCTCTGCGCATCTCCTCCACCGGGTTGATCCATGTTTACCGCAGCAACTTGATCAGAACCGTATCTGTAATCCGGATCTCTTCTCTTGTAACCGAATTCATGTCGGTCACTAGGCCTTAATGGTCCAACTCGGTTATTAACTGGTTGCCTCCTGTTTGCTCCCACTGCATCCAATGCGGGCTGTGTTGGATCACCCAGCGCATACGTGTCTGCTATCCGGATCATATCTGCCAGGGTTTTCGGCATATCTCTTTGGAGTTTCTGCCAAAGTGGTGTACCATGCCTGCATCCCTGTGCAAACCATGAAATGGCCTGCTCCTCCACTACACCTTCGCAAGAATTGCGCATGTTGCTCCACCGAGTCAAATACTCTCGGTCTGTCTCCCTCTCTTCCTGCTTGCACGCAGCCAGGAGCTGAGGTCGGTTTGGCCTCTTGTAGGTGCTGGAGAAGTTGCTGTTAAACGCCTGTTCCAAATCCATCCAACAATTGATACTACCCGGCGGCAAGTTATTCAACCAGATCCGGGCTGGACCTTCTAACATATGCGGGAGATACCGGACCGCCCATCGGCGATTGCCCCCCGCAATGTGCACTGATGATACATAGTCCGTCAGCCAATCCTGTGGCTTGGTGTCCCATTATACGGCTTCGTGTTGCGGCCGAGCTGAAACAAAGGCACACTTGGCTCATTCATTATCCGAGGTCCAAAGCATGGTGGACCCGGTGGGCCCTGCTCTTCCAGCTTCTCGGACTGGTAGATTCTGTCCAATTTGAGACGCTGATCATCCGGATCCAACATCCGAGGCCCCAGTCTCGACGCCAGTGCATTGTCATACGTCTGGTATCCGGCTCGCGCCATAGCCGAATTGCCATCGTCATAACGGTAGCCCACCTGGCCACCACTCTGCTGCTGCACCTGTGCCATCATTTGCTGTCCGGGGTGGCGAGGCGGTTGACCTCGGCCAGCCGAATTCTCCCTTCCAGTACCCGGATTGCCTTGACCACCACTGTTTCTGCCTTGTCCGCCTTTTCCTTGGGCTGCAAGTTGCTTGCTTGCGTATACCGCATCATAAGTTTGCAGCTGCTTGCTCTTACCCGAGTTCACACTTTGGGCTCGGTCAATCCCAACATGCGGAGAGGACGCTTGCCCCTTAGACTTCTGGCTAGCAGCCCTAACCGAGACAACTACCCGGGAACCACCAGCATCCGGATTAGCTTTCCTGTAGGCCTCATTCTGCCTGTTGCACACATCCACTAGCTCATTCACTCTCTCCGCCTGCTTGCGCCAAGCATCCCCGGTCAGGTTACTTAATTCAGCTCGCGCTGCTGCTGCAGCCCTAAGATTCTTAGCCGGGGAGCTATAAACCGGCTTGCCTGTTCCGGACCTATGACTAGTGGCTTTACTTGAGCTCGAACCTGCAGCTCTAGCCAACTCGTCGTTGAGGTCCTTGCCTCTGTTACGTAGCTCGGCTTTCTTGCGCGAGCGGTGCACTACAGGAGTAAAGCCATCTGTGATACCATTGGCAGCATTGTATTCTCTCAGGTCTCTATCAAACTCTTGCCTAGACTCTATCACTAACCGAGCCTCTTTTTGCAACCTCAGGCGCTCTGCCTCTAGCTGAGCTACAGTAAGATCAACATTTGCTCCAGGAGCCACTGGCCGAGCTAGCTTTTCCAAGATACCCTCTAAGGAAGCACCCCTGCTTGACGTGCCAAGGGGACCAACCGGATCGGGTTTCTCCTTAGGGAACTTAGCTGTCCGAGTCGGCATGTCATCCGGATCGACTGGCGTGGCCAGCTCCTCTGGCACGCTCGTGCTGGCACCTCCTTTGCCTGCAGCAGCGTTTGCGGCAGCCACCATGACCTCCACGCTGCTCCCAGGGCGAGCGCTACGCCCTCCGCGAGCTGCGCGGAAAGAGGAGGATCCGCAGCCACGAGCACCTGCGCCGGGTACTCGCGAACTGGCTCGGTGGCGACGTAGGTGACGAAGCTGCCCAGCGTCATGAGGAAGCCATCCGCGGGGAAGGGCTTGTTGGAGAAGCACCCCGCGTTGTCGCTGATGAAGTTGAACTCGCCGAGCTTGCACACGAGCCCGGAGAGGACCCGCTCGCCGGCACCAGTGACGGAGCCCGTCCGGATGGAAACCCCAGCCAACGCCAATGCTTGCCCCACGGTGGGCGCCAACTGTCGTGGTGGTGTCACGGCAGATGCCATGGGTATGGCTTAAGTGTGGGCTCGCTTGGGCGTTGGGGGAACCGGGGAGGGTTTGCGCGCCTACGAAGCACGCATGAAGACCAAACAAGAACCTCGCAGGAATCAACAAGAACAAAGCAAACCAAGAACAGCGAAGAACACCACGATGTACCCTGCTTCGGGGCCCTCTTGTGGAGGTAACACCCCTACTGCAGCTCTAGCCTACTCTCTTATATCTCAAGTGTTTACAAGTACAGAGCGCTCCTTGAGCTGTATGATGAACAAAGGAACGGGCTCTAGGTAGAAGATGAAGCTTGGGGGGGAAATGATGCTCACAATGGTCGATCCTCCCCACAGAAGGAGGTGGTGTTGCCTATATACAGTAACCGAATTACCCTTTTGCCCCTGGCCGCAGAGGACAATGGCATGGACAAGGAGAACAGGACAAACACTGGCCACTGTCACTCAGCCCAGCTCACCCTCTGTTCACCACAGGCTTATCTTTCCTCTTTGAGCTTAAGGCAGTGTAGACCACAGTAGCCTAGCCACTGCCCCTTTCCCGAATAGGCCGAGTCAGCGCCTAGGGGCTTGTGACCCGGAAAACCTGTGGCAGCACCTTGCTGTCTTCTGAGCCCCGGTCAGTAACCTTACAGTGCCCGTGACTTTTACTGACATTACTTGGCCCCTGTGCATCATCCGAGTTGCCCTACCCGGGTCCTTCCTGACCGACCCGGATAACTTAGCCGGCTCTTCTTTCCTGGATCCGGTTAAACCTCACCGGATCCCCTTTGGTCTTTTCTTTCACTGGCTTGAAGTAGGACTGACCGAATCGCCTTGAGATCCGACCCGGATAACTTAGCCGGCTCTTGATCCGGTTAGACCTTAACTGCTCATAACTCATCATCTTTGCCCTACCCGGGGGCAGCCCCCGACACACTCATTGGAATTCTGGACGCAACCCTGCAACACTGTAAGTCTGCGACATGCGAAAGAAAGCAGCACCACCTCCGGTGACGGGCGACTGTGTCCATGTCAGCCGGTCGAGGAGCTCGATGAGCATGCAGAATACAAAACAAGAGTTGGCTTCTGTATGCTACCTGCAGGTGAGTCGGGAGAGGTGGAAGCAGAGGAGTTCCCGACGGCGACATGGTTGAGGCGGCAGGTGGAGTGGAGGCGGTGGGGAATCGTGATTCAGGGCGTCGTGTTCTCCCGGTGGCCGGATCCGTTGATGAACAACTCCGCTCGCTCGGTGCCAATCACCGCCTGGCTCGCTCAAGGACACAATCTGCGCTCGTCGCTCACTCGCTCTCCATCGCCGTCGTGGAGGTTCAAGAGGAGGGGCGGAAGAGAGGTGGAGGGGAATGTTCGAGAGGACGGGCGGCGGTTTCCTAATTAATCGGATCGGGTGGAGGCCGAGCAACGGGGGACGCGGAGCGGAAAAACGTCGGCAGAAGAGTCGACACGATGCATCCACGCCGTCAAATTGACCCGAACATGATTAAATCTATACTGACTGTTAGATTTGATTAAGCGGGGATGATCCAAGGGTATCAGGTTGTCCTGTATACGTTAGTTTTGGTGGACGTAGGAAAGATAAACTTCGCTCTTTTATAAGTAGTGTAGATAAAAGAACAAAAACATTTACTTCAAATTGTTGTTAAGTCTTGTTACTTCAAGAAATCCATCCTTTTTTTGATCTAGCTGTTTACAAACGTGAAAACTTGTAATTCAATCCCTGAGTTCGAACATGAAAACTCTATAAATCTACCTCGAACAGTTCTGTTGGGCAAGGTGTGAGGTGATAAATGAGGCTAAAATTTTTAAGGACCATGAAAACAAAATTGAACATATGGTGAAGAGAAGGTAGAATACTATCATCGATAGCGCTCTTTGATATTTTACGAATTTTGACGCACCACATGGTTCTAAGATGCTGGTCTATTCTAGCGAAACAACTAGAATGTCAAAATAGGGTAAACGCGTGTTATTTTTTTATATATATGGTATATTTCTGATTTTGTTTCACTAAATGGGGTAATAAGTGTCACAAATGCACAACTGTGAGGTAAAAAGTGGAATTCACTCTAAAAAGAAAGTTGTGTGCATTATTTTCTAGTGTTGTTAGTTTTAAGCCTAAAATTAGAAGCCGCTGGTGAGGGATTATCTAGTCATCTTGATAAAAAAAAAAAATCTTCGTCTCTTCTCGAGGAAAAAAAGATCGAAATGAGAGCAGGCACGGTACAAGCCCATAAGCTGCAACAAGACGAGCCCACCCAAGCCCATCCTGACCTGACGAACGAGCCCGTAACCCAGCCCAAATCGAAGAACAGGGTCTACCCACCGCCGCCCGCCCGCAGATCCAACTCCATGCCCTAATCGCGCCCACAATCTCCGCTCCTCGGCCCCGGCGAGGTTCCTCCCCATTTCAGGTAACCCCATCCGCCTCGATTTCTCCCGGATTTCCTGCAGAAATTTCTTGATCTTGGTATCCCATGTGTGTATTTTCCGAGGATCTTGGTTCCCTAAAATCCGCAGTCTTTGCGATCCATCAGTATTTCCCCACCTCAATTATGTACCATTTCGTCGAAATCCTCCGCATACCTTCTGAATTCTAGGCGCTACGTGCACGCAGATCTGTACTTCCGTAGCTCGCTAAGCATGCTCTGTCAGCGCTTAATGTAGCTGTGTGATAGATACTAGCAGTAAAAAATATTAGTAACAGTTCATTTTGTTCCATGTTCACTGTGCTGTGCAGCTGAGCTAGCCATGGAGCATTCCATGATCCAGCAGGTCGTGGAGTACCCCGAGGAGCAGGTGGTGGTGGGTGGCGGCATGAAGGTGGAGGTGGCGTACGACGGGGTTCATGGCGGCGCCTTCCGGTACAAGCACAAGAAGCGGTCCAAGGTCTGGGAGGAGTACAAGCCCATCTTCCTCAACGGGAAGGTCCAGTTCGCCGAGTGCCTCTACTGCGACAACCGCCTCAGCTGCAAGGACTCCAACGGGACCAGCCACCTGTGGCGCCACCAGAAGATCTGCCCCGGCAAGCCGGAGTCGGCCGAGAGGCGGCAGCAGAAGGATTCCTACTTTCCCTATGGTATGTTTCATTTTGAGTTTACTAATAGCGCTATGTTAGTTTGCATGGTGTAGCTTAGGATATGGATACATAGATGTGACATTGTCACCCCTGGCATATAAGTAACGATCCACGTTTTATGTGCAGTTTCGGTGAATGAACAGAGTCCAGTTTCACCGATTGATCCGGTGAATGTGATCATCTCGGAGACGCTTGACGATATCGGCTCAGTAATTCCCAGCAGATTCAAGTCCAAGGTGTGGAAGGAGTTCACTCCTGTTTACGTAGAGGGGAAGCTGCAGGCTGCAGATTGCATTCACTGCCAAAAACGTCTCAGCGCAAATAAGTTTGGAGGGAGAAGCCATCTGAGTCGACATCTTCTAACCTGTCCAGGACGGCGTGGAAGTGTCCACAATCAACAGAAGATTTCGTTTCACCCTTCGAGTGCGCCTACTTTCAAGTCCAGGGTGCATGATGAGCTCTCGCCCGCCTTGACAAATGGGAAGGTTCAGATTGCTGAATACTCTAGCAAGCTCTTTAGGACTAGTAGCTCTAGTGAAACAACCCTATAATCCGGCCCATTCAAATGGTGCCAGCATATCAATCCTCACCAACATCAGATGGTACATGCCTGAAGAAGCAGAAGACATCATTCGTGAACATTTCAACTGACATGAGCGCCAGGAAGTTTGGTCAAGAAACATCTTATCAGGAGCTAGCCAAAATGATAATCGTACATGCTTATCCCTTTTCAATTGTGGAGCATGAAGAAATGAGAAGATTTGTAACGAATCTCAACCCTATGGTTGATGCAGTTTCTCATAATGTTATGGAGGAACATTGTACTGCCTTATTTCAAAAGGAAAAGGTAAATCTTAAGGATATAATTACACTTTCCTCCCGACGTGTGTCCCTGTCAGCAAGCATCTGGACTCCTGATGGACCTGAGTCAACAGTAAACTACCTGTGTCTGACAGCACATTTTATTGATGATGACTGGAAAGTCCACAGAATAATTATCAAATTTGGCATGTTTTGGTCCTCACCTACTAATCTGGAAAGAATAATACATTGCAAGGAGGCTTCTGTCCCAGATTCAGAAAGTGGATCATACAATGTCATGTGGGATGCAATTAGAGATTGGAATCTTGAACATAAGATCTTGAGCTTGACTTCTGTTGGTGATGTAAGGAACAATGCCAACACCGTGAAGCTAAAGGAAATGCTCACAGAGAAGAAGTGCCTTCCTATCAGAGGCACACTATACAACATTGCTTGTCTAGATGATGTCTTAAATAGTGTTGTTTCTCAAGCGCAAGCAGATATACTTCGCCTTGTTGGTGATGCAGCAATGGATTTTTTTGTGGCACGTGCATCCTCACCATTGGCCCAACAACAGCTTCTGGAAGTCATTTCACAGATGAGTTTGAAGTGTCCACAAGAAGATGCTAAGTGGTGGCACAAGTTTTATTTTAGGCTTGAAGTACTTTTGCAGTTCAAGAAGTCATTTCCTTCTGAAAATGTGCTGAATCCAGAAGATATGAATGTTGCTGAGTCTGTTTGCAAGATTCTGAGGACATTTTATCGTGTCATTGAAGTTATTTCTTGCCCTAGCTCTGTCACAGCAAATATATACTTCAATGAGGTTTGGAAAGTGAGGACAGTTCTGCAAGAAGAAGCATCAAATGATCAAGGAGAAATCTCTAGATTGGTCATGGAGATGCAGGAAGTGTTCCATGGCTATTGGCAAAATTCATACTTGTGGTTGTCAATACCTGTTGTTCTGGATCCTAGATTCAAAACCAGCTTCATTGAGTTTCGCCTGAAACGAGCTTTTGGCACGAATGCAGAGATCTACTTATCTGAAATACGCGAAACAGTCCGGGAACTGTTCAATGAATACTGCAATCCTATGGACCGACCGAGTGCTGCTTCAAATAGTGTGGCTTTGGATGCCGATAATAATGATTTATTAGATGATTGGGATCAGCATCTCAATGAACAAGCAAGTTGTCAGATATCTACAGAACTCGATGACTACCTTGAAGATGGTCTAGTTCCACGGAAGGATGATTTTGACATTTTGAACTGGTGGATGAACCATACCACGAAGTTCCCAACGCTAGCAGCTATTGCACGGGACATATTGGCTATGCCAGCATCTGCCGTTCAATCCGAAGCAGCATACAGTAGCAGCGGACCGGTAATTCCAAAGCACTACAGCACATTGAGCATCAAGACGATTGAGGCACTTGTTTGTGCTCGAGATTGGATAAAATAAAACGGTAAGATCCTATATGTTGCTCCACTCTACTGTCATATTTAGGAGTGATATCTTTCCAGAATCTCATCTCTGTTTTCTGTGTTGGAACCATGCTGCTTCTTTATAGGGTAGTATTATTCTTATTTGGAAGAACCTCCTTGCTCTTGAAACTTGCAACCTTCTCACCGAAGTCCGAGGGTGTAATAGTTTTAGAATTTCACATGTTCATGTGGTGTTAAGCTACCATTATTAGTCTTTTTCATCTTTGCATTAGATCTTACCTTGTATATTATGGACAAAATCTCCCAATTCAGGTGACATGCCGTGTACTTGGTCCTTTCATGCATTTACGCATTCTGTTATGTTGCCCATACCAAACATGTAGTACTTTCCACTAGCAATAACTTCATTCATCATATCTTTGCTTATCGCCAGGGTAATTGTATGACATGGAAAACTCAGCTTGGTGAAATACCGCCCAGTAAATCGGTGCTCTGGTGCTAGCTCATAAGAGTGAAGAGTTAATGACTCAACGAAGGCTTGGAGATTTGTCACCCCAATGTACCTGCCCATATGCTGCCGTACTGAACGATGAAGGCAATGAAGACGTTCGACGTATGCAGTCAGACATCTGTGTAATGGCGCTTTCGGCAAAGGATGATGATGACCAGTTTATTCCACCTGGCAGCTGCCTTGTTTTCGACATGGCCTGTTTACTGCCCTGCCGAGACATGTTCATCAGAGCGTAATTTTTTCTTTTTTTGTATATATCGACTCTGTCATTGGCTCAGCTCGTTGTAAACACCTCGGTGCAAGTTCAGCTAAGTGGAGTTTTAAATTTCAGAATGCACTGGGAATATGGTTGTGTGGATGGATGGATGAGTGTGTTGTAGTTTGTAACTGGAAATAATTCTCCAATGTAAAATGGTTGGCCAAAGCATGAAACCCCAGTCTCCATTCATGTGAAATCAAATGTATTTACATCTAGAAGAAGTCTATGCTGCAGCGCTTCTGCTGGCTCTCAGGCAGCAGCTGACCGTCAGGCCCCACGGCCACGTCGCAGGCCACGTGGAGCGGGTGCCAGTGGGACCCCCAGAAGGCCACCTTGGCCCGGATCCTCGACCGGACCTTCAACGTGAACTCTGCTGACCCCTCTGCCGCGCCCTGAGCCATGTCCGCCGTGGCGGGCCCCGCCCTCACGGCCACGCCGTCGAACGCGAGGTCCAGCGTGGTCTTGGGCGGCTGGTACAGGGGCGCCCCGCCGTTGAGGTCGTGGTCCCTGACGACGTCGCCGTACGCGCGGTAGTGCACGGACATGTCGAGCCGGTCGTAGAGGAAGGCCACGTCGTGGTTGGGGTTGCGGACGGAGAACCGGCCGGAGAGGACGACCGCGCCGCTGGCGGACTGCTGGATGCCGGCGGCGGTGAGGGAGGTGACGTGGAAGCGCGGCCTGTGCGGGCGCACGGCGAGGTAGACGACGAAGAGGAGCACGCCGGCGACGAGGAGGAGGGTGAGGAACGCCGACCAGAGGAGCTTGGTGCAGCGCGTCAGGTGCGGCCGCTCCGCCGGGAGCGGGTGGAGGAAGTGGCCGGCTGGCATGGCGCGTGTGTACGCTTGCTTGGCCTGCGATCACCGTCTGCGCGCATGGTGTATGTACGTCCGGTTTGGGCTTGTACGTCGTAGTGGTTTTAGTGTCGTTTCTTGGCGCCCTGTGGTGATTCGTTGATGAGCGAGGAAGGAACAGAAAGCGATGGAGATGCCAAGCTAAGCAGCTAAGTTTCCTTGGATTTTTTTGTGTAGGATACCGATATTCTTCTTCTTTCGGTTGGGGTGATTTCGTTGGAGGAGCAGAGAAAGGTGGTCTATACAAAAAGGTTAGATACTTCGAGTAAACAAAACACGCTTTTGCTAATTTCAGTTGTGTGATTTATTTTCTTTGTAAATTCCAGTCACATAAAATTGACCGCCTCCTTTTCGCCACAGCTGTAACAATTACAGGATATGAGCAAAAACTGGAAAAGGAGGTGCACAATGAGTGCGAGACATGGTTAAAGAGTTGATCGTGCATGTGGAGCTAGCTTAACGAGTTGTTATACTTTATCCTTTAGCTAGGACCTATCCAATGCAGAGAGTAAACTTTGCCACACAAGGTACTGTCAGATAGCACGTCCCTTTCAAGTTTCCTATAAGCAGCCCACAGAGAAGCAGAGAACAATCGGAAATACAAGTTCAATTATGTCATTTTGTGTGTTGTATTTTTCTTGCAGAGAACAGGTTCCCTGAAATGACACCATTTCACTGAACCAAGCAAACAATTTATTTGAAGATATCAGTACGTAAAACAGCCAGACAGATGAAGAAATACGGTAATGCACACAATGTACGCGCGTAAGACACACATTACTAATCCTACGCCAACAGAAATTAACCACTAAGCATTCGATAATTTACGAGTTGACAATCGGTCACATTACCGACCAACATTTACATGTACACCTAGTTCACGGCGGCGCATCGCCTCCTGACCTGCCCCTGCACGCCTTTGAGCACCTGCACGCTCCCCATCTTCACCATGGACGCCGCGAAGTCCGCGAAGAACTCCACAGGGTAGCCCCCTCCTGCTGCCACGCCCGCCTGGCGCAGCACGTAGTCCCTGGCGAAGGGGTCCAGCATGAGCGTCTTGTCGGAGGTGAAGAGCGCCCTCCTCTTGGCGATGACCCGGTAGTAGCTCGTGTCGAACGTCCTGAAGCTCCCTGGGTCCATCTCCACCAGCGTCCTCGTGTCCCCCTGCGCGCACTTGGTCTTCAGACGCGGGACGTACTGCCTGTCCAGCGACGGGTCGGGCATGAGCGTGCCGCTGAAGTTGTACAGCCGGTCCGAGAAGGACGAGCAGTGGGAGGTCCCGAGGGTGTGCGCCCCTGTCAATGCATAGACAAGATATAACACGTGTCAGTTTCCATGGGGCTTCCTACAGGTCGAGTTTGAAGAACTGCAATATCTGTAAAAATCAGAAATGGAGTTTTCATCATACTAGTATCATGCAATGTTACCAGGACTGAAAAGTGCAAACCACATAGTTTTGTCTTTCCCATCTCTGTTGACCTGGTACGTGCATACCTTTCTCGATTACCCAGTTGCTTCGTTATTATACATACAGTCACCTTTATCGGGGAATGCTACTAGAGATTTGTTGGGATCAGCAAAGTTTGAGTAAACTACAGTGAAAAGGAGCGCAGGCTACAAAGACTAGGAGAGATGCAGTAGTTTATTAGAAATGCAATGAGTTTAGTTCCTCAAGAATAGTATATACCTAGCAGAACCACCTGATCCTTAGCATCAAGGCCCTTCGGGATGAAGAACTGGAACAGGTTACGAGTGGCATCGAAAAAGGGTGGAGGTAGGTTGTTCAAAGCGTCATCCTTCACCGATCTCATCCCATCTCTCCGCCCAGTTGGAACATCCCAAAAAGGCCCATGGGTCTGTTGCATAGTGAAAATGAAAGTTGGCTTAGCAAGAGAGAAGGTACTGCAAGTAAATTCATAAAAGATGATCAAACTCACTGAAGACAGTCAAAACTGTGGTTTTGGCCCATTATTGGCCTGAAAATCGTCCTATTCCCACTATTTTTTTCGAACTATGTCAATTTCTCTTACTTGAATAATGAACCAGCAATATTGAACAGAGCTGCTAGTCTTACCAGTAGTACAACATCCCTTGCCACAAGAGCTAGGATATCAGCACAGGAGACCACTCCAGGGCAGGCTTGCTCCAGCTTAGCCTTGACAAGGTCAATTGCGCCGAAGCCTCGCAGGCTAAGGTTCGGTATCGATTCCTTTTCAGATGGTAATCCTGGTAGGCTATCGAGCAGAATAGAAGCATCACAACCCTGCAGAATACAAACAGTTCAGTACACATCTCCTCTGGACTTAACTGAAATAGTCCAGAACAGACTAAGATGTGTGCACACATTCACGAAACAGTCGTGGAAGTGCAGGCGGAGCAGAGGGCCGGCGAGGCTTGGGACGTGGGAGATGATCCTGTTCATCTCATCACGAACAATGACCTCTGCATATGGGCATGTGTATTGGTAAAAGCCAACCTTCAAATCTGGTGGATTGCATAACACTAGGGAGGATTGTAGGACAAGAGGAAGGACAAATCCAAAAAGGACTGTGTAAACCATGTTGTGCATGACCAATGTAAACCCTTAGCTACAAAGATGGATTTGCACAATCCTTGATGATATAGGTGAATTAGAACTCACAGCCTGCTTTATAGTTCAGTAGCTTAGGTTGCACATAAGTGACAGTAAGCAAGCCATTTTTCTCAATATATTAGTATAATGGCTCTAGAAGTAGATGCCCTTACAGGCTTACAGCTGCACTATTTTCTTATGTAATGCGGCCAGCAGATGGCCGAAGACTTTGGCATGTGCTTGAAGGTCAGTATTCGGGGGTTCTGTGGCTTGCGTGATTGTACAAGAATTGAAGAATACACGCAAGCCTCGGATCAGGCATCTAGGAAGCATATTATTATGGATAGGATGTATTTCAGAAGTTAAGGACCTCAAATCCACCAGTTACAAACTATGATTGCCAACAGGCATTGGATGAGGATGAATGGTGACCATCCTTCACGCCTTCGTGACCCGTGCACTTGTGTAATCCACACTCTTAAGATGATGCAGAGACTTCAGCATGTTACTATAAAGTGCCACATCAAAAACTTGAACTGTAAGTTGCTAGCTGTTAACAGCCCTAACTTTAGTATTATTTAGGGATCGACTGATTCTGTTAATAAATATCAACATGTGCAATAGGAAAGCAGATAATGTGAAAAAGGAATAACTGCATTATGATAGTTTCAGAGAGCAGAAATCACTAGTCAAATGCTTGCAAACTAATAAAAATAAAAAAGAAGTTTCAGTTATATGATTATATCATGATCATGCAAGCTTGGTATATCAGTCAGGACTCAGGACTATACTAGTATGTGATACTGATAAAATGGCATGCCATTTTCACTACGTATTTTTAAATTTATTTTTCACAGTTTAGATCTGAAGTAGTGATCAAAATATTTTAAAAGGTAAAGCAAGTAAACAAACAAAAATTAAGTCAACAGCACATGGATTGGATAACATATTCAATTATTCATTAAGTAACTAGAACGTGATGGCTTTACATTCTCGAGACTTGAAAGTTGAAGTCATGCAGAGATGATACCACTTTTTTGCGTTGACCAATTTATGTTGCAGAGAGATTCACTCAACACCAATAAAACGTATGCAATAGATCAAGCCCATGATATTAGCACTGTCAGGTTCAACATATAAAGGACGATCAAATCAGCCATAAATCGTTGAAAAATACTCAACATTTGTACCCACACCAAAAGAGATATGGAAAGCGTAGAGTGCAGAAACAGAGTATCACCCTATAGTCATGTACACAAGAGAATAACAAACTGGTTTATCCACTACATGTTTTACAGTATTCTTATAGGTATCAACTGATGTAGACAACTATCATGTGGCATACATGATTAGCAAATAAAACCTTGTATATAATCAAATTGATGTAGACAACTTGAACTAAGTAATAAGATGAAGGCTCCGTAGACCTGTAACTGTCCAATCAGCACATAGACAGAATGGGGAATACTGACAAGACTTTAGGAGTCAAACATGCATCAGCAAACAATTTTTTTTTACAGTTGGCAAAAGCGGCAACATATGAATTTACAGAGAATGTAACCAAACAGATATAATATAAATGAACAAATTATACAGAAGCTTTAAGTAAGCACAATGTGCACTTACTCTGCAGTGCTGAACAAAAGGAGCAAAGATTCCAAAGTTGGTTAGAGTTTACAAAGCTGTGGAGGCCCTACAAGTTGCATCTGTCAGGTTCACTGTGGACCAAGGTCTGAAGGTAATCCAGATTCATCTGGTGCATCTATCAGAGGCAAACAACCATCATCTGAATATCTTGGAGAGGAAACTTATTCATTATCTTTAGAGGACACTGTGACCAGCTTCCTTTCCACTAGATGTTTCAGCCATCAATTTTCTTGTACTTCGAGAATCCTCCCATAAGTTAGATTCCGCATACATGTTTGCAAGCACAGCATAGTGTACAGAACTCTCAGGAGCTATATCGAAAAGATGTTTGGCTGCAGTTTCTCCAAGAGGCATGTTTCCATACGCTTTACAAGCTCCAAGCATAGCGCCCAACATTGATGAATTGGGTTCAATATCCATATTCTGAACTAGCTTCCATGCATCTTCTAACTGACCTCCACGGCCAAGAAGGTCGATCGCAGAACTGTAATGCTCCGCTCTTGGATCAATGCCATATTTGCTCATCATGGAAGTGAAATATTCCATTCCTTTGCTCATCAGACCAGAATGACCACATGCAGACAGAAGAGAAAGGAATGTCACATCGTTTGGCTTCACACCATCCTCCAGCATTTTATCGAAAAGGCTCACAGCATCCCCTCCAAAACCATTTTTCCCATAGGCAGTGATGAGTGAAGTCCATGAAACCACATTTCGGTGGGGCATTTCATCAAAAGCACGCCTGGCATCTGAAAATTCTCCTGCCTTTGCATACATATCAACTAGAGCATTGTACAATGCCACGTCACCCATAAGCCGCTTCTTGCACATATAAGCATGAATCTGTGTCCCCAGTCTGAGAGATGCCACATTAGCACAAAGGCCAAGCAAGGAGCTTAACAGAACACCATCAATCCTCAGACCCCTACGATGAATCTTGCAGAAGAGTTCCATTGCATCTTCAGTGTGTTTTTTATCCATGGAGTACCCACTGATCAGTGCAGTAGATGACACAAGGTCTGGCTCACATATGGAGTCATATATCACTCGTGCGCTGCTCATGCTCCGACATTTTGCATAAGCATCGATAAGTGATCCAATAACAACCTTTTCGTCCCCGTAGCCTAACTTTATTACGCAAGTGTGAATCAGCTCCGCGTTAGCAAGCACACTAACTGCTCCACAGGCTTTTAGAGCACTTCCAAATGTGAAATGGTCAGGCAGCATTTCTGTTCAGTTTTTTTACTGTAACTGATCAGCGACCAAAAAAAAATGTAGTATTTCGAATACACAAACAACAGCATAATAGAAATGCAAACTGAAAATCTAAAAGATGTGAGTTCTCTCAAAAAATCTAAAACATGTAAATCGAAATTAGACAGGAAACTAGTCATTGGAAGTGCTAATTTACGTTAGCGCAACCCCAGAGAGGATTAATAATTTTGGTGACTATTTGGTACATTTCGATGAGGAGAAAATTATATATTTAGAGAACCGTAAGTTTAGCAGCACATTACTATTTTTACATAAAGAATATATAGCATGTAGTAGCATGACATGCTGAGTTTACAATAACAGGCCTGGATTTGAGGTGTTCATAGCAGTATATAAGCCAAGGGGCCACACATTGCATGTCAGTTCATAGCAAGAGGAAACATACAGTAGAAGATCCCGGTGCCAGACCATACCTTCTCTCAGCATTGAGGATAGCAACTCAAGTGCGTCACCGTAATGCCCACGCTCCACAAAACCCCTGAGCAAGGCATTCCAAGACACAACATCCTTCCTCTCCATCCCCGCAAACAGCCGCCGCGCGTCGGCCACCGCCCCGCACCTCAGGTGCATGTCCATGAGGGCGCTCTGCACGAATATGTCCCCCACGAACCTCCCCTTGGCCACGCACGCGTGCACCTGCTCCCCGCTCCTCGTGCACCCAGCCGCCGCGCACGCGCTGGCCACGCTCCCGTAGGTGAACTGGTTCGGCGCGACCCCCGACGCGCGCATGAGCGCGAACAGCTCCAGCGCCTCCCGCGGGCGGCCGTTCCTGGCGTACCCGGAGACCATGGCCGTCCAGGACACGACGCTGCGGTGCGGCATTCCGTCGAACACCTTCCGGGCCGCGGCCACGTCGCCGTGCTTGCCGTAGAAGATGACGAGCTTGGTGCCGAGGTGCAGGTCCGGGACAGAGGCGGAGGTGATGAGCCTGCCGTGGATGGACCTGCCTTGCCGGGCGCAGCTCATGCAGCTCTGGAGGAGGGAGTAGTAGCAGGCGGCGGCGTTGGCGGGTGCCACGCCCGTGACAAGGGCCATTGTCGCGAAGAGCAGAAAACGACCAGTACGAGTTTTTTTTTAATGGGATTTTAACGTTACGAGTGCGGCGTCGCGAAGAGCAGAAAACGACCAGAAGATGCCCGTGACTCTGCCTCTTTGCCCTCCTTCCCCGCCGCCGCCGAAGGGAGAACTAATCTGACAATGGCGATCCTCAAAAATCTCGCGGCCAATACCGCAGGTATGGCAACAATTTCGGCCACAATGTCATCTTGTCTCCGGTGCTGCCCCGCCGGCGCCGCGGTCCCCCGATCTGTGTCCGGTTTCCTCGGCCGTAACAATGGAACCGGCTTGAAGCTGTCCTGTGTCGCCCCTACTGCCTGGAGCTACGCCCACAACTCGGACTCAGATTCGGAAACCTTACCGCCTGGCTCTAACCGCTGGTGGGGAGTGGCTCTGCTCCAAGAAGACGCCAAGTTTTTCCCTCTCGCCGATTTTTTCCCAGTTGGACAGGGGAAAAAAGAACTGGATGCTATATGGCATGCCCTTGTCGCTGCCCCCTCCAATCCATCCTGCTAACACTGCGCGAGATCATGGCCGCGGGCAACTTGTTCCGCTGCCGCAGCTTCCACGTCGGCACCCTATCAGGTAAAATCAAGAACTGAACTTTAAAGCGCTTTAACCTATTTACCACAGTAGTACTGTCTATAGACTTCTATCTTTTAGCTGAGACTGCAACCCTACATCAGAAATTTGTAGACACTGTTTGGTTATGTATGATCTTATAGCGCAACATCGGTACATAAGCCGAGGTGTATGGCTTATGAGACACCGAAGATCTTGAGGTCCGTGCAGGCGCTTTGTTAGTCGTTGCTGGGTTGGGCCAACTCTGCAAAACAACACCTACGCTGTTCATGGATATTGTACTTGGGTATATCTTCTACAAGTTAAGTGCCTTATCAGCCCAGCTGCAAAGGGATGGCAAGTCATTTACCATATGTGCAAGGATACAGCTAGGTGAGTTAAAAAAGACTTCAGTTTACCATTCTTTTTTCTTTTCTTTTCACGAGTTACTATTTTGCTCCAGTAGTACATTTGCATGCACATGGACAGCCTGACTATGTATTTGTTTATTTACACTTAGTTTTTTGTGGTAGTTTTGCACCTATTTTGATATGATTTGTTTCCTATTCTTTTTCTACAGTCCTTCTACTTATTTTGTCTTTCAAGGATAATAGTGCTTTTCAGGTATGACATTTTCCACCTAAAATATGTGTCTAACATGTTTGACATAATCCTTTCTTGAGGAAGTTTGTGCAGTTATATGCTTTACTAATTAATCTTTGTATGCTTTTCTTTGCTGGTTATAGGGCTTCTACTGCTTTCTTGTTGAATTGATCTGGTAAGTGCAGCAGCATGATTATTCGATTATCCACAGAAAATATCAATATCTTGATGCTTCATATTTGAGCTGTGATCTGTTTGTTAAGGAGTATTAGTATTGGTCTAGGAGTCCGTATTAGACTAGATTTACTTTCGTGTCCCCCAAGTCATATGTACTATATATATTGTGGCCATTGACCCCGTGGAATACAAGTTGCATATTCATAACATGGTATCAGAGCTCGGTTAGGGTTTCCGGACGCGCAACTCGTCCCTATATATTTTTTTTTCTTTTTCCGATCAATGTCTATCTTCCGTTGCATGGGCGCCGACGTCCTGCTCCTGCGCCCGCCTCTGCCCATCGTCTCCGGCCGAAGCCGTCCGGCCCGAGTCCTGCCTTGGGCCGCCGCCGCTCGCCCGTTGCCGGCCGCGCTAGTCGCGTCTGCCTCCAGATCGAGACCAGCTTGCAAGTCGTCCGCTTCTAGTCACCAGGTCGCCGTATTGAAGTCTAGCTCCAGATCGATCGATGCCTGTACGCTGGACGTCGCTGCTGTCTGGCTCCTCTCCGGTTGTGTTGCGCTCGCCACCGTCTCCACCGGCTCCTCCAAGTTGCTGTGCCGGCCTCCTCTGCTGGTGGACCTGACGCTATCCTTCAGATCGAGCCGCCTTTGCTGCTGGTCCGTTTGGCGGTACCTTTTCACGTATGAGGTTTCTGCTCGTGCGTGGACCAGTTTTCCAGATCCGATCGTGAGCTGCATTCATTAAAAAAAAACGTGTCATATGTGGTCTTCCAGCACCGTCTCTCTCCTCACTCTATGGTGATTTTCGACGGTGTTCGTCTGTCTTCCCTTCCGTTTTTCCGCTGCGTCCACCAAATATTCACGCATATTCTAGAAGAGCAAAAAGCTCCAATTGGTGACTTTTCCTGTTGTGCAAATATGATTAATCAATGCCACTGAAATAGAAACAAGGTGCACGGACCTTTTTTATTTGCTAAAATTTCATGCTAATTTCTTGAGACCAATCTGAATAATAGTATGATGTTGCTAACTTGCGGCATTTGCTATGGAGATACATATACATTAGTGTATTTAGATCGTTGCTACGGACTTCTTTAGTCTGTTACTTCTTGTAACACGTGTACAAAGTTATCTAGACTAATAATTATTTTTTCTGACCCTCACATCTTCATTGTAATTTACTTGCAGAAAAGAAAATCTAGAAACCCCTAATCCATTAAGAATTATTATTTGCAGCGCTATAGAAAATATATTTGCATGTTCAATGTCAACGACCGTGCCTCACTCGTCAACGCTACCAAGGCTCGGAAGGAGGACGACGGCCCACGTACAAGCAAGACGAGGCCCAAGAGAGGAACCAAGGCACCGGCCTGGTTAACTGATCCAGCTTGGACACGCTAGAGCTCCGTCAGGTTTAGCTATTTAGGCAGCAGTTGGCTGATCATGGAGACTTGGCTTGTAAGAAACGTAAGAACGGCTGATGCCGTGGATTGGCTCGGGGGTGGTTGGGAGGATCGAGCCCCGAAACAACTATTTTGCTTGGATCTAGATCTTGCTTGCTTGTAGAATTAGCGATCATAAGCGAGTAACTTACATCTGGTATCAGAGCGCAGGCCGCTCACCGGATCTGGAGATCCCCACGCATCCGCATCCCACCCGTTTCGCCATCCGTCGTCGTGAACAAGCCATGGAAGATCTCTCGCCGGATTCGAGGGCCATCTATGATCTTCTCAAGGCCAACACCCGCGAGGAATACGAGCGACGCTTCCTCGAACATGAGAAGAAGATCCTCGACGCCGTCAAGACCTTCGTCGACGACACCAACAAGCAATTCGGCGAGCTCAACGTCAGCATCAGCTCCGTCCAGAGCGGCATGGCCACCGAGCTCACGGAGGCACAGGCCTCCATCGGCGCAGATCTGGACGCCGTCAAGGACTCCCTCAGCGCGGACTTCGCGCAGCTGAAGGGAGCCGTGGACCGCGCCATCCGTGCGATTCCGAACGCCACGGCGGGAGGATCACCGGCGCCGCAGATCAGGCCGTCGGGGGATGGCGTTGTCGGCCAAGGGCACGGTTCGCCACACGATCACCGGGGGCTGGCAAGCTCTAATAGCATGCCACCTCCGGTCGCAGGTACGAACAGCGTCCAAATTTTTTCCTCACCATCCATTTCAGTTCCACGGGTTCAGAACTATGATGCTTCTGACTCTGCTCCTCGTGTCGAATTGCCGCAATTCGAGGGCACAAACCCAAAACTCTGGCAGAGGCGCGCGGAGCAGTATTTCCAGCGTTGGAACACGCCGACGGTGCATTGGGTGTCATACGCGTCGTCCCAATTCACTGGCCCCGCAGCAACTTGGCTGGAAGCCTTTCTGACAAAAAATCCCCAGCCAACCTGGGTGCAGTTTGTGGCGGGAGTTCAGAAGAGATTCATGAGGAACCAACACCAAGTGCTTCTGCGCAGATTGTTCCATATCTCCCAGACAGGTTCCGTTGAGGCTTATGTGAAGGAATATTCTGATCTGATGGACCAACTTGCTGCTTATGAAGCCCAGCCTGAACCTGTTCACAATCTTACAAGATTTCTAGATGGCCTGATACCATCAGTCCGTGTGTTGGTAGCTATCCAACAGCCTTCTGATCTCGACGCAGCTTATACAATGGCACTGCTGTATGAGGAACTTGGGGACGGTACTAATTGCCTCAATTCGACACCCACATCATCAAGCAGTTCCAGGAGATTTCAGAGCCAACATCCACCACCAGCTCCACCTCCACAACCACCAGCTAAATGGATTTCCAAGACTGTCGAGGAGAAACGACAGCATGAAGGTCGAGCAGGAACTGCAGAACGTTGGACAAACCTCAAAGCTTACAGGAGAGCCAAGGGCCTCTGTTTCACTTGTGGTGAAAAATTTAACCGAGAGCATGTATGTAAGCCTTCCATCCAACTTCACATCGTGCAAGAAATGCTAGACTGTTTGCAAAGTTCTGACACTGAACAAGAGGAGGAACCTGTGGCAACAGCTGAACCTGAACAAATCCACATGATGATGTTGTCTGCTGCTGCAGTGCAACCTGGAACTATAGCACCAAGAACAATGCAGCTTGCTGTCCAAATTCAAGGGCGAGATCTGAAATTCTTGATTGACTCAGGCAGTTCAGCATGTTTCCTTGACTCACAGTGTGCATCACACCTTACTGGCATAGAACAACATCCTCAGCCCATATTGGTCCAAGTGGCAGGAGGAGCAAAATTACAGTGCAAGGAATTCTTGCCTCATCTGAGTTGGTCCACACAAGGATATGAGTTCAGTGATTCCTTTCGAGTTCTAGATCTTAAAAGTTATGATGGCATATTGGGACTTGATTGGCTTGCGAAGCATAGTCCAATGCTCACGCATTGGGCACAAAACTGGGTTGCAATTAACATTGATGATAAACTGACAGTGTTACATGGCATAGGAGCGCCAGAGGTTACTCACGCAATGCTGGAACTTCATCTGGTGCAGGAGAAGCCACCTGAAGAAACTGCAAGTATTGCTCCTGACATTCAGTCTGTTCTCGATCAGTTTGCATCTGTGTTTGAAAAACCAACAGGTCTGCCCCCGCGGCGTCAATACGACCATCAGATACCTCTGATTCCAGGCGCAAGACCTGTCTCCATTCGGCCCTACCGTGTGGCACCAGAGCTGAAAACAGAAATAGAAAAACAAATTGATGAGCTCCTTCGTCAAGGTGTTATATCTCACAGCAACAGCGCGTTCGCCTCACCTGTGTTGCTAGTCCGCAAGTCTGATGGAACATGGCGGCTAGTGGTGGATTACCGTCACCTGAATGCACTAACAGTGAAGGGAAAGTACCCCTTGCCTGTGATCGATGAGCTTCTCGACGAGCTCGCTGGCGCCAAATGGTTCTCCAAATTGGACCTTCGAGCTGGTTATCACCAGATACGTCTAGCACCCGGAGAGGAGTATAAAACTGCATTCCAGTGCCACAAGGGACATTACGAATTCAAGGTCATGGCTTTCGGATTGAGTGGCGCACCTGCAACATTCCAATATGCTATGAATGCTGCATTGGCACATGTCCTTAGGAAGTTCGCCCTTGTATTTTTCGATGATATCTTGATCTACAGCACCACATATGAAGAACACCTGTGCCATATCAAGGTTGTTCTGGAAATTCTGCAGAAGGAAAAATGGCAAGTCAAGTTCTCTAAATGTGCTTTTGCCCAAAGGAAAATAGCTTATTTAGGACATGTTATCTCTGAGAAAGGAGTACAGACTGATGAAAAGAAAATCGAAACAATTCGCTCATGGCCTAGACCGATGAATTTAAAGGAACTAAGAGGAATTCTCGGTATCTGTGGGTACTACAGAAAGTTCATTGAGCATTTCGCAATAATCAGTCAACCTCTGACAGCGCTGTTGAAGAAAGGTGCATTGTTCGTGTGGACACAAGACACTGAAATTGCTTTCCAAACTTTGAAACAAGCGTTGTGCACCGCCCCTGTGCTGGCATTGCCTGATTTCAAACAGCAGTTTGTTATCGAGACCGATGCCTGTGACATCGGTATCGGAGCTGTTCTTTCACAACATGGACACCCATTGGCTTTCGTTAGCAGAGCCTTGGGCCCACGCAATCAGCAACTCTCAGTGTATGAGAAGGAGTATTTGGCTATCCTTTTAGCAGTCCAACAGTGGCGTCCATATCTTCAGCTTGGCGAATTCATCATCAAGACAGACCATAAAAGTTTGATACATCTCACAGATCAGAGGTTGCACACTGAGTGGCAGCAAAAAGCTCTTACAAAAATGATGGGGTTGCACAAAAATGATAAGAAGTTGATGCTCGAAAGTGGATCATAATAACAACATCTATAAAAATGGACGCCAAGCATCCATGCAACAATCAAAAGATCGTTAAAATGCGATGTGAAACCTGGCTCAGTTGGTAAGGCGTGCAGCGGTGCAGCCTGCCCAACCTTGTTCTATCTAAAAAAATGGGTGTTAAAAACATGAACCAAATTACAATCACCCGTGTACTCTGTTCAAATATGATAACTGTAATATCTCACAATATGTGTATGCAATAGTTCAAATCCCCTGAATCACAAGCAACCTAATTAGTTTTCTAAAAGCATACATATTCTTAAGTCATATATTTTCCTTGAAACTTTGTGATGATTTAGCAAATCAAATAATAAAACTTCTCAGCTCAAGGAATCCACAATCACAAGCATCTACCATCTAGTCATTCATATTCATGGATGATACATTGAGTAGAACAAATTGATTGCAAAATCATGATCCACATTGCAGATTAAAAAAATGAAACTTATATTGCATTACTTCTCACACAAAAAGTCTGAGCTCCACAACTGTCAGGCTACCCAATACTTTGCTGTTGTACTCCTGTGTTTGTGGAAGAATATTGTACTCCTTTAATAACACAACTTTCTGCCACACTACTGTACTCCATTGGTCAGCGCCTATGTCTGCAACAACAATGCTCCATTTTCTTCCAATACAAATATAATCTTCCTTGTCTGTATTTGCAATAATTATTACTAATGTAGCGAATAAGTAGCGATCTTTGCTAGTTTGAATTTGAATAGAAAAAGATAGATAGCAAATTGATCAAGTATACACAAAAGACAACATAATGACCTAATACATGAATAACACTACGACAGTCCACGTTAAAGCATCATGCCAGCCTGCGTGCGCTGGTGAGTGATGTTTCTTGATGTTATAGTGTTTACTGATGCAAGTCCCTTGGTTGGAGCCTCCACATACCAATAGTAGATGAGCCAGAAATCCGAACAACAAATGAGGGGCCATGAGATATTGACTAAACAATACTTTGTTTAATGAACAGGGTCCTTTGCTGAATTCCAACATGCATTTGGTCACTGTACACAAGTAATATAGCTACTGAATTTTTAGTGTTTGTGTAGGAACTACTGGAATTTTGCGCCTTAAGCAAAGGGTTAATATCATATAAAGCAAAACATTTGTTTCTCGTTTATTTTTTTTCTTGGATAGCTGTGTGAATACTCGCCTTCCATCTTATATGTAATCACAAATATCTATGGATCTCAGGTCGCTCAACATCTACATGTATTTCTCAATGGTCTACGACGGAGCCGTTGGTGTGAAGCATGGCAGACTCTACTGGCTTGCGATCTATAGATTGCTGCGAACGAAAGGTGGTCTGATGAAGGTTGTGAGGAATACCATTCTCGATATGTTTGGAGCCATTGGAGGGAATGAACCAGTTTCGGTAAAAAGAAAAGTGCCAGTAGGGAGACGCAAGTAGACTGCTGGTAGGTGGTAGCGATGTTTGCCAGATTCACGTAGTCATCGTAACTAGGCACATATATATATGTAGTTTGGTATGCTTGATGGATATGATCTTAGGGAAGTGGTGAACCGTATTGTGCTTATAGTTGAATGTTTTTAGTGAAAATGTGGTTTCTGTTTTCGTGGTAGCAGAACGGAGTGCAGGCAGTTAAGGAACGCTTTTTTTTAGGGAAGTTAAGGAACGCTTGTAATCTTGTATTCCTCAAAGAGACAAACGGGCCACAATTGAAGTGGTCACTTAAGAGCATCTACACCGGCACCCTCCAAACGACCCCCAAAGGCCGATTGGGGGTCCGGATGTCAAAAACTGCCACCAGCGGCACCCCCAAAGGGTCGCCCCGAACAATTTCGTGTCCGGCACCCCTGAGAGGGCCGGTGCCGGACACTACCCGGACATTGCCTCCGACAGGGGTGGCCCACCCGTCATACACACAACGCCGGCCTGGCCATGGGTTTAAGGCGCTGTGCAGGAGGCCGTTCCGCACGCGTTAATGGCGACGCGTTTCCGCACACGACGAAGGGACGGGACGGCGATGTGTCTCCCGCACGCCTCGCATTTACGGCGACGCCTGTTGAACGCCCCAGCCTTTCCCGGCTTCCCAAACGGCGCAGTGGCGGAGACGTGTCACCGCCATCAAGTCCGACGCGACGCGTGCTCACCCACCCGGCGCTTCTCGCCCAGCGCCACCGCTTCCCGCCTCGATCTTGGCCGACTATAAAGAGGCCCCGCCGTTCAGCCATTTCACCACACCAGCACCCTCGCTCGCCGTAGCCACTTGACCACATCACCAGCCGTAGCCTAGAGCACCATGCCTCGCCACCTCATGGGCCACCCTCACCCAGGCAGCACGCCGTGCTCACGGCACGGCGCAGGAGGACGCCGCCGACGAATAGCCGTTCGACTGGGCGGATGTGGATGACATCGGCGTGGACGAGCAGGAGGAGCAGGAGCCGGTGCAGGACCCGTACCCCAGCCAGGAGTTGCCGCCGGAGCTCGATGAGGTGCCGCCTCCGCCGCAGCAGGAGCCGGAGCAGGTGGTGTTGCCGCCGCCGGTGTGGCCAGACCAGGTGGTTGCCGCCAACTCGTTCGAGAGCTGGCGCATCGAGCAGGCAAGCCGCCAGGTCAGGCTCGGCTACGAGGTGTGCGCTCGCGCTTAGCCTAGAGCGGCGGCATTTAGATTAGGATTTAGCTATCGTTTTAGTTTAAATTTCTATCATTTTAGCTTAAGTTTGTAACGTCTTAGTTTAAGTTTGTAACTTGCATCGTTTTAGTTTAATTTGTATCGTTTTTAATTACTTCGAATGCCGCGGCCGAGACAAGTTGCCGCCCGCAAGGTGTTCGATCCGTTGCTCGCCATTGGGGGTGGGCCTTTGGGGGCGCCGCTGTGGGTGGCCTCCAAATCTTGGGTGGACATGTGTCCGGCACCCCCAATTGGGGCTTAATTGGGGGTGCCGGATACCGATTTGGAGGGTGCCGGTGGAGATGCTCTAACATGTAATCCGTTGGACCGTTGGCCTCCACGAGATCTGTGGAACCACCATGATCATTCGGCGGTAGCAGCAGGTCGACAGCCTAGGAAGGCGCACCAATTGACCCATATGAGCTCAAATTCATCCAATTCATGGTCTCAAATTGTTAATTTGCAGCCAAAGGAAAGGGAACTAAGATGGCCCCCGAACTGAAACTGTCAGGATTGCCGAAGTACATACATACACATCAACCTCTTACAAGCTACTCCCTCCGTTTATAAATATAAGATGTTTTAGGTTTTGTCCATATTCACATGTATCTAGATGTATATGAACATGTTTTAGTGTGTATGTACACTTATTTGGGTTTGCACCTAGCCACCATGTGAGCTAACTAAAACATATTATATTAAAAAACAGAGGGAGCACAATGCTACTACAGACATGGCCGACGGTGGCAGCAAATAACACCAGCGCACTGTGGTCATAGTAGTACACATTTTGCGAATTAGTTTTACACGCACCTGGAACTGAACATGTTGTAATTTTCATGCAGATACAGCAAATGCGAACGTGTAAACACCGTCAAGGATGACAGTGGTGCATGAGCAATTAGTCCCGTTCCATATCAGAATTCGCCCCGTTCCGGTAGATCGATGGAGGGCTCCACCATGTGCGGTAGTGACGGGCGCGACGGATGTCGTGCGCCTCCGTGCGAGGAGGAGGAGCGCCGCCGCCGCCCATCGGAGGGAGCGAGCAAGCGCGACCACCTTGGCGCAGGTGGGCTCACCTGCTCCCTCGAGTCAACATCTATGATGAGAAGTAAGTGTCGCTGCATTGCATCCGTGCTCGCGCGACGCGGAGGCGGGTAACTCCTGCACGGTGTCGATCGAGGTGCTGGACGAGAAGCCGGAGGAGGTCGTGGTGGTATCCGTCGCCCGGCAGGTGAACCAGGTCATGCACCTGGTCCGTGCTCCTTCACCACGTGATGGCGGCTTTCAAGCGGACCGACGCCACCGCCGGCGAGCTCAAGGCCGCTACGAAAGCGGTGGAGGAAGGCGCTTCCGGTGATCCGGCCCGTCTCGAAGCCGCAATGGAGGAGCACGAGCTCGCGTGGACGCTGAGCAGGTCTACGACCATGAACTAACTCGGCTGCGAGTAGTTTTAGTTGGCCGGTTAAGAAGACCACCGGCCTGTTATAGTTCTATCTCTATGTAAAATAGCTCGGTATGATGAACCACTGAGGATGAAATCTCGCGCGAACCAGTTTGTTTGAATTTCCAGTACAATTTGTACGGTTTCATTCACCCCAGTTAGCATCACATAGTGGAGCAGGACCATTATCTTTGCGAGAAGGTGTAAGGTGCCTTTCTTATGACATGGTGTGTAGTGTTCCCTACATCTTATGGTGAGATCTTTGTGACGTTTGGTGTGCTATGCAACCACATCCCTAGAGTTGAGACTAGGGTTAGAATTAAAACTCGGAACATGCGAGTTAAACAAAGTAACTCGAGTTACTTTTGGCTCGGTTCGAACTCAATGTCTCATGAGCCGAACCTAGTTTTGAATCTTAACTCGTTTGTTGACCAAACTATCCGTGAGTAGCTTGTTGAACTCGTTTAACACATTGTATTTGTTCGAACATGCGCATATGAAAAACTTGTAATTTTCCTACTAATTTGGAACTATAATAACGATGGTCTTTTACAAATTCACATATCTAGACTAATATTAAAAGACCCAGACTGGCTGATCCAAATAACATCAGCCATCGGATTACTGTCATCCAATGATCCAGATTCATCTAATGATGAGGTCTCATTAAGTCATACCCCCCACCTGAGAACCGTCCATCGCCTAAATCCAACGGACCAGACTCACCAAATGATGAGCATCAAGCGCACCAGCAAATCCCACCGCCCCCGCCCACCAACCACCCATCACGATCGAGTGAAACGCCCCTATCCACGATCCCCGAGGCCTCGCAACGCCCCTATCCACGATCTCGAAACGAGCTGCCAACTGGGTCGACGAGGAGCTCCCCGCCGTGGAGGAGCCCGATCCGCTCATGGGGCTAGGAGCGGACGACCCCGGGGCGGCCATCCGGGGACTCTTGTCATCGGCGGCGGCCGGCGCGGCGGGAAGCGAGGGCTAGGAGAGCGACAGCGAGGACGACGTCCAGATCGTGCTCAAGGAGACGGACGGGCGCATGCCAGCGCCTCCGCCGCCTTGCCAGGCTGGGTGCCTGCCACCTCTCCCGGCCGCCGCCGCCGGACCAAGGGCGGCCTCGCCCGGGGTGCCGTCTCGCCCGACCACCGCTCACCTTCGCTCGACGGATGTGTCAGACTCCTCCGCCCAAATGCGACAGGTGCGTTTCTCTAGACGCCGCCGCCAAATCCACGATCTCCGCCGCTCAGGTCCGAGGCTCCGCCATGTTCACCATGCACACACGGATAAGGGGCGGTGCCTAGGCCTTCACTCTGTTGTGTTTGCGAACGCACAAACACACCGTCTAGATTAATTTTGGTCTACTTTGGGCTGTGTATGAATAGATTTGATTTCCCCTCTTCTAAAGATGTTGGCTGTGTACATGGATGTCCTTTGTTCTGTTAATTTAGCTTCCTTGCCCGGATGGTGAAGACTGAAGAAGAGTGGTTGTTCCTTTATTTAAATCTGCCGCATGATTAGACCGAATAGCGTTTCAATTAGTCTCAGAAGACTGCAGTTCAGAAATCTAAGTATGTCTATCAGTAGAACTGGATGTACCTAGGAAATCTCCATCTTATTTATAAACCGCAGAGTCATGACTCATCCATGTGTTTTGATCTTTTGCAGCTTGAAAGGTGTTGGCTATTTCGATCAACATATATGCATGCATTTAGCTGTGTCCTCGACTGGGAGGAACAACTCGCCGAGGTTCAACACTGATATTACCTATCTTTACTTCTACCAGCAGGTACCTTGTACTGTAATGGTCTCATTATATATGAGGAGATTTCTGTGTTAGGAATTCAGCCATGCGGCCTGCATTGCCTTCACAATTATATTCATATTCTATTTTCTGATATAAAATATCCTAATGTATACCTGGTTTGATAATTACCGATGGGATTGATATTTTTCTAGAAATTCAAGGAGCAAAGAATGGTTTAGGCAAGAAGATAATTCCTCTATTAGAGTTGAATAGATGCTTTCAACAAGGAGTGTATTAACCATCTTGAGAGTGTATCATATGTAGTACATACCCAAGAGATTAGGGAGACGAGTGCCACAAATCCAGGAGCTATTGAAGACCAAGACATGTACACGAACGAACAAAAACAATCTCGAATTTGTCTCTTTTCTTTTGTACATTGATGTTGTTAATAATTTGTTTGTTACAGAGCAATATAAGGAGTTACTTACTATAAGATCAAATGCAGATTGAAAATAATTTGTTATTTTATGGCCAGGTCATTCTGAATACGAAAGTTGTCATTGCTCGACAAGAGTTTGAAAGGTAAACCTCTAAACACTCACCCTTCCCTTTCCTTTGTCTACTGTTGTTGTTGGTACGTGGTCAATCTTTCAGGACTACACAGGGCAAAGCTGTACTCTAGAATTTAGTGTCAGTTTTTCCACTTGTGTTTGGTAGCCCCTTTAGTTACACTGTACTTCCATTACCTCCGATCTGATGCAGTTTTATCCAATTGTTCTTCTATCAACACAATTATCTTTGCTCTGCATATTATTAGTGAACTCGGTTCACTGTAAGATTTCAAGGATCAAAAGGTACTTCTCTAATGGGAGAATGCAAAGTAGCTTATTACACACCATCTGTAACAATGCTTGTGAGTATGAAATCTTGTATCGGCTTTTTTACAAGCAAGGTTGAAATTCATTGCAAGGAACCGGTGGTCATTTTAGTGCTAGCATACAGTCTAATGCAATTTCACTCCATATATATCCATTTCTTGTTCCAAGTTTACCTGCCTCCAAAATTTTGAAGGAAAATTTATTGAAAGGAAAACTTTGTATAGTGTAATATAGTTATTGGACTTTATATTTGTCAAGACGTGCATTGCACGTGCATTTTTATTGGTTCAACAATATTCTTACTTTTTCCATGTGAAGGGATTAATGGATTTCTTGTGGCGGTCGTGGAGGCGTTGCAGAAAAAGAAAGGCAACTATGTGAAGGAGGCTTGCACCAGTAAATATATCAACTGTGTTGTTAGGGCTAGCATTACTAAAACTATGGTCCAACATTTTGGATTACACGCATTAATGCAGGTTTTTCCCTTCACTTGGTTCTGAAATATATGCCAAAATTTCACTGCAGCATCATGCACGTACCTCCTATATTTACTTCACAGTATCACAGCTCATTATCAATGCAAATAAATGTAGGCAAGGCAATTGGATTTCATTTCCTATATTTAATTATTTTGAAATTCCCTAATCTTTCTCATGCTTTATATTTGCAGATACTTATGTGTATGTGATTGTGGTGGAGGTTGCTTCTCTCACAGCTTTTCTTTCATTTTCCACCTAGGATAATTGACCATACAAGCCAGTGATTAGAACCATTATTATAGTAAAATGCAAAAGGATTTGTGCCTAATGGTGAGGCTACCAAAGTAAAATGACCCACTGTGATGGTGCTCTTTTTTGCTTCTTGGAAGAATATCCTGGTCTTCTTTTGTGATAATGTACTTATGGTGCAGCTGTATGCAAGAATGCTATATATTGATACAGTTTCTGCAAGCCACTATTGTAGTTTATGCCTGCAAATATATGCCTTCATATTTGCAGAGGGCAGGGGATGCATCACTGCAAGTCTGCAAGATTAAGCCCAGCTAGATATCAATCCTAATATATACATCATCTTAACTTTGTTTTTTCAGACAATTATTGTTAGCAAGCAATTATTGTCATAGGGGATGCATTACATTTTTGGCGCTCAGTGTAGTTTATGCCCAGCAAGCAACTATTGTCAGCAAGGTCAGCTACGTTTTTTAACTATAGAACATGTTTACGTGTGTCTTTGCTTGTGAAACTTTGTGATATTCTTAATGTCAGTTTGATTATGGATTGCTATATAAATATCTATTCTGCTCTTGAAATTAAACAACTTCTTCTATTTATACAAACCTCTAAATAATTTGTTTCGCTTCGATAAATGAAACTAGACTTTTTTAATGATTGAATAATAAAATTGTATTGTGAATTATAAAATTTCTGATGCCTGGAATATTTTTCTGTGGTATTCACATTATACGCCCGTGATAAAAAAAACAATTCAGAAGACCGAGGTGACAAAGGGTGGCAAATAAATTTTTAAGATTACACGTGTGTGACACGTGCACGATTACTAGTCTAGTGAAAAGGTCGATCAATGATGAAAGATTGAGTCGGCTTGAATTTCAGGCCAGTTGAGACCTCTCTCGAGCCCAGCTAGGGCGTGGACTTGGTGGGACCACGTGATCAGTGAGCCACCTGCCTCGGCGTGACGCGTTATAAATCAGGCGTTTCCAATTTCCATTCGCCTTCTCTCCCCTCCCTGCCCCATTTCCAGCGTTCCCCAATCCTCAGACGGAAAAGCCCTGCCGAGGTGAGCACACGAATCCCCAGAAATCTTCTGGAAAATTATCTCGCGTCCATTTTCGTATCCTGCTCGCCGATTATCTCGCGGTTTGTGCTTTTACCCTGCGTGAATTCTCCCCCTGTTCGTTTTTGGGGTGTGATTTCCTATCATCGTTGGCGTGTTCTTATCCGAAAAGGCGGTCCTCCCGATCCGTCGCCGTGGGGTGTCGCGTGGGCGCTATTGATCGGGCTCCGTGGTGACATCTTCGTGAATTTCTGTTTCATTAGGTTTGTTGTGGCTAGTCGTTGTCGATCCAAGGCGTGCGGCGGGGCTGTCACGCTAGGGTTATGCCCAAATTTCTTGATTCCGTCGGCACAATTTGACTGCCGAACGTTTCGGTGGTTTATAATGCCCAAACTTGAATTTGCAACCGGGAAAAGTAGATTGGAGTTGATTGGAGGTGGTTGATTTATGTTTAGGTTGGGTGTGGATATATGGTCCATGGCAGGATCATAAATTGTCCTCTGTTCCTGAGTTCCATTATCTACATACTAATTTGTGTACGATTGGTTTGCTCTCTTGTTTCGTTATTACATATTTCGTTTGCTTTTAGATGATGAAATGGTCTGTTGTAGCTTGGTATTGGTTTTAAATACCTTCAACATATTTGTGGTAACTAGTACATGGGCATTTTGCAGTGGATTGCCTTATGCCTATGCTTGCCGTCTCGGTCTAGTGGCTGTATCTGTTGCTTCCTGGTGGCGCATTCACCGCCACTATGGTGTTCATAGATGTGTTACATGTCTTGTTACCATTTGATTAATTTTTAATTGTTAATCATTGCCCTTGATTGTTTTTAAAGGAAGAAAAGGAGTTGAACCATGGGGAAGAGAAAGTCAGCTGCTAAGCCACCTCCGAAGAAGCGGATGGACAAGCTTGATACTGTCTTTTCCTGCCCTTTCTGCAATCATGGTAGCAGTGTTGAATGCCGAATGTGAGTAGCATATTCACATGTTTCCTTACTATAGTTGGTCGATGCTGGTCATGGTTATGCGTTCAACATTGTGACTGGGGTTTCCTTTTCTCTTCAGTGATATGAAGAATCTGATTGGCGAGGCTTCATGTCAGATCTGCCAGGAAAACTTCAGCACCACTGTTAATGGTATGTCCAAATTCATACCTGGAATTGCAGATTGTACCTCCTAATCTAGATCCCATGCTGACTGATTATCAGTTAGGATATTCTGCAGCAGTCAAGTCATTAGTTTGCTCTTGTTGCTCATCCCAATGATTGCACCTCTAGTAACAAGATATAACTTCGTAGAGCCACACCCATTTCATATTAATCTTGGCTTATTCACTCTAAATAATCAACTGAAGTGGAAGTGGAGCATAGCTGATAAATCAGATATAGTATGTACTTACTCGGTTCCATTACATCACACCATTGTGTCTGTAAGGCAGCCATGTGGCTCCCTAATTTTATAATGTAGCTGTATAACAATTTCGTTTAAAGGAAACATGGTTAAGTAGAGGTAGTCAGCCTTTGTTGAGCTACATGTTTTCAAGTTTGTACTAACTCTTTGTTCTCTTTGGTGCAGCGCTGACTGAACCTATTGATATGTAAGTCAAATCGAACAAATAACTCTTTCCAGTATCATGGTTTTGCAAATTAGTTTTATCCGCACCTGGAACTCAAGATAGAATTATTTGCCTGCAGATACAGTGAATGGATCGATGAATGCGAACGCGTGAACACTGTCGAAGACGACGATGGTGCATGAGCATGCCTGGACAGAATGGTTCTACTATGACCACAGTACGCTGGTGTTATGTACTGCCACCGTCAGCCATGTCTGTAGTAGCATTGTAAGGATGTACTGGCTGATAGGAACTTTAGTAGGCAGTTTATCCTGCGCTTAATAAACAACCGATGTTGATGACATGATGTGTATGTGCTTGTATTTCAACCTCAATAGTAGTTCCCGTGTCTGATGTGTACGGATCAATCCTATATGAGATCATGCAAAGGTTAGTTTTATATCAGTATGTTATCATGGTTGAGATTACACAAAATTTCAGTAACAGCGAAGAACTTGTACTTATGCTAAGCTGTTTGATAGAGGCCTTTCATTATCAAGTCTGATTATTTTGGGGTGAGAAGGTGTATGTTGTGAACTGTAGTTTCTGTTCTGTTGTCGGGACGTCAACATTGCATCGTAAGTAGGAGATATGTGTGCTATTTTTGGGATGCACAAGCCATATAAAGAGTACATATAGAAGTGTTAAGTGTTGATTTGAAGATACCCAAACTTCCCATTCTCCTGCCAGCCAGGGGACAGTTTTATGTCGTCTAGATAAAAGGATTTCCTCAAACTTGATAAACTTATGAATCATACATTTATTTTAGACAAACTGACACTAATTAGCTACTCTCTCCCATCTTCTCAAAGAACACAAGACTACTGACATAACAAGGAGGAGGACAACCTCTTGCTTGCTGCTACTTGATTTTGATCCCTGCTAAAATATCAAGTTGCGTAGGTTTTGCTTCCAAGAAATGTTGCAGAGATGCACTGACCATCCATTCTCTGCAACCACAACCGTGCTAATCTTTGCCATTGGGACATTGTTGAGGGTGTTTCCCTATTCTTGATGTTGTTAGGGTATGAGTTTGAATTCATAAAAGGGTATCGATTTTTCCACAAGAACCAAGTCACAACAAGCTCAATCTTACATAGCAGTTGGCAGCAGTACTGAGTTTATTCCAGCACTAAGTATACCATGCGCGGTGGTGGCCTGATTCATGGCCACGACACAACACGACACGTCGAAGAAGAAGAATATGTGAACAGCATCTATGGTTCAGCAGTGCTAAATCATGGCTTCTTGGCCGGCGGAGAGAGCGCCGCCTTGAGTTTCTGCACCGTCGGCACATCGGTTTTGAACGACTTGGCGAGCACAGTATCGTCGACGCCGCTGCCGAACACGGTGACGGGCATGGACACGGTCCCAGGGGCGGCACTTCCGAACGCCGAGAGAGCGACGGCAGGGCCATCCCCCTTGTTGGACTGGTAGTGCACCAGCCCCTTCGGGAACACGAACATGTCGCCGACGCCTAGGTCTTGCACGTAGAGCTTGCCAGCCGTGTCAATGAAGCCCACGGAGAGCGAGCCGTCAACGACGAGCAGAAGCTCGGCGGCGCGCGGGTGGGTGTGCGGGGGGTTCACAGCGCCCGGCGGGAACATGAGCCTGGCGTAAGACACGCTCTGTCCGTTCAGGGCTGGAAACTCCGCCGCGGTGGCCTTGGTGACCGCAAAGGCGGCCACTGGCATCGTGTAACCACGGAAGCCGCTGAAGGTGAAGTAGTTGCCGGTGATGTTCGCTGGCCCGCCAAGCATGGTTGGGGCGACGAAGTCGGTGAGGATGTCCGGATCGCCGGCCAGCACAGCCATCGGTGCCGAGGCCAGTGCAAACGCCACCACTACCAAGGAGCAGACGAACGCCATTAGATCACAAAATGGTCTTCAGTATGATGGTAGCTGGCTTGTGGCCGTGGCAATGGAGATGCATGATGATTGACCAGTGAGGAAGCACTACTTATAAGCAGCTTTGTTTAATAAGATGACCAAAGAGATGATGTATTTGTTGACGCGTTCTGTGTCCCTTGTGAGACAACACAAGGGGTTGCATAGAGAGTAACGATTTTGCCGGCAAAGATACTTTCAAATGAAAGAGATGCCCATTTCGCCCGGAGTTTACTTGTTTGCTACCTCGGTAATTTACATGCTTTTACCTACTTGCTGACGTTTTACTCCTACTTTTTATAAGAAAAGAAGCTTTTGATCTGAGATCAAAAAACTGGCTGAAACTTGGCTAAATTGATTCCGAGATCCGAGTGAAGCCAAATAGTAAGGTTTCATTTACTTGTAAATAGACCAAGGCATGAATCAGGAATCAAAAGCTTTAGGGACAGGAGTCACAGGAGCATGGATAGCAAAAAATACAAATAAAATCTGACAATATTAAGTAGATCTCACTGCTCTTGAACACATCTTAAAAAACTGTAACGAACCCAAAAGCTTTCAAAGTTGCTGACAGTGGAAACAGCCACCAGATGTCTCGCTGCGAATAACATCCACATCTAGTTACTGGACGAAAAATTGCCAATGAACATATCATTGATCATGTCATCCTGACGACTCACCTTTTCATCATGGCAGATAGTTGAATACACATAGCAGTGCCCTAGGGCCGTGAAGGAAATTGCTTACCAACAAGCATGCCCAGCGTGTCACCAGGCATCTAGCAGCATTGGGTTTTGAGGCCACTCAGTGACCAACATCAACAATTCAATATGCACAGTGCACACAACAGAAATCAAACAACGAAAAATCATAGCAACACTGCATCCATATAATTGAAGTCTTACGGCATAATATTCTCCAGAGCAAACACAATCTGATCTCAATCCACGGTCCTACTGCCTACTGACACAAAATCGCAACTAAAAGACTGAAATTTAAACGACGAAGAGCTGCATCATCAGATGCAAGCTCAGAGGCCACCGCGGAGGCGGAGCACCAGGTGGAGGGTGGACTCCTTCTGGATGTTGTAATCCGCAAGGGTGCGGCCGTCCTCGAGCTGCTTGCCAGCGAAGATGAGGCGCTGCTGGTCCGGCGGGATGCCCTCCTTGTCCTGGATCTTGGCCTTGACGTTGTCGATCGTGTCCGAGGACTCCACCTCCAGGGTGATGGTCTTGCCGGTCAGGGTCTTCACAAAGATCTGCATCTGAAAGCAGGAGAGATGGTTTAGGATCACATCGCACCTATACAGGTCAGAATATCGAGGTACAAATTTGGTAGCCTATCATAGACAGAATCAGCATGAAAAGCAGGACTACGAGGAAGATGTTGTCATGCAAGAATATCTGGTCATGTTTTATTGTTTCTCAAGAGGCATATCACTCCATGCCATAGCACTGATTAATCAAACAGGAAGCATATATGCAAACAGGCCATCTACAAGGACCAAACTACCACTGTAAACAGCTCCCTTTTTTTGTTTCAAGAGAGCTTCGACAAAAAATCTTCATAACAATTGCACTGATGAAACACAAATACAACAGAGACAAACAGAGAAGAGGCTATACAGTTAAATCTGTTACGAATCGCAATTTAAGTGCTGCACTACTATTTATTGATGACTGTGCAATACTAACATGTTTCTGGTAAATAAAGTAGCCAATGCACTTTAGATGGGCTATATGATCACATCGAAAATTACAGTTATGACCAGCAATATAATGAAGGAAAAATCCCACGACAGACAGACCTCTCCCAAAGATTAAAAAAAAACCTCAGAAACTATAATAGATACTAGCGCGATCAAAGGTGAACAAAACGATTACGATTACATACGTGAACGAATCAAAACTAGAACTAGGATCGATCGGAACTAAAGTAGTAATGGTCAGGATAACCGAACAACGATTGCGATGAATATGGGGACGAATCTGAACCTAGACTAGGCTTGACCAGGAAGAAGTAGAAGAGATTAGAAGGGTAGGATTAGTTACCTTGACGATGAGGCGATTGGATCTGGTTTTCTCTTTCGAGTTTCGACTGCGCGATCGGTGGTGAGAAAACCCTGGAGGGGGCCTCGCAATTTATATGCCAATACTGTCGGTGCGAAGCGATTCCAGAACGTTCGGTAGCCAATGCTTGCGTCCCACGTGTCTGGCTTGGGATATCATCGTTAAGCGGTGTACGGGACGGACTCTGCCTGGCGTGTCTCCATCCTGACCTTCAACTTCTATAGGCTGACGGCTGTCACAGCTCACGTGTCATCACGGGACGGAAAAGGAAAAGCCCTGGCAACTCGTACCGTAATTGGGCTCGAGCCCAATTGGTCTCTCTTACGGACCCTAATTCTGCTGCTGAGCCTAGTCCGGCATTTCTTCCCCGGCCGTCGCCGCCGAGCACTATCTATCGCTCTTTGCTAGCACATTATTTTTCTGTACAATACCGCTGGCTACAAAGATTTGGGAAAAACTGGAGCATGATCTGGCCGTACGGTTTGAAAATTATCATGGACGAGTTTGGTATGTAAAAACGAGTGTCTGATAAGTTGAACCGGCACCGTGTATATCACAAATATCAAAACACTCTCAGGACAGGCCATGGAGAACGGCTGATTTGGTCTTTTTTTTTAGAGCCACCTTTCTTCAAGGCATTTTGGACACGGTTCGCCGCATTGGGTGGCTAACTGCCTGCTCACATCCCTTACCCCTGTTTTACTTAGTAACTAGATTCGAACGGCGCGGCTCGCCGCGCGGCGCTTGTTTCTTTTTTGAATTTTTTGCCCATGGTTTTCACATTTTATACAGATTATGAAAAGCAACCTGATTTTAAAAGCGAATAACTACTATTTCATCATCCTATTTGATGAGCTAATATATGAGAAATTGATATCATCGTGACAAAAAATCAGATAGTTAGCAAATAATAAATGTCATCTACTTTTCTTCATGTCGTCGGAGGTGCCCACCTTCTATCAGCAATCGTATTTTTAGTACCGAGCCTTTCGAGGAGCGGCTGAATGTCCACGTCGATCAAAAAAATAAGCAACTATGATAGCTACCATTTCATGCGGTAACTAAAATTGGGTATCATCCGATTAGGTCTCAGCCATCTTTAGAGATGGAGAAATGAAATACAGAAATTCCCAAGCACAAGAATAAGAACATAGTAGTTTGCACTATACTAATATAACACATGATAACTTAATAGTTTGTCAAACACGACAGTGCGCACACACACACACACACACCTCATCAACATGAAATGTATTATTTATACAGGTGCTATAAAAGATATATGTAGACATTGGCATGCCAAGATGATAGTAGAACTAAAATGAAATTATTCCTGGGAGGCTGGAAGCAAGCACATCTAGGCAACCTGCATATAGGGAAAGTAAGAAAGTCTGTAAAACAAAAGTTCAGAGTTAACTGACAGGTTTTGTTTTATATCCGAATGTCCTAGAACCCAATGAAGAAAGTACAATTTTTTTGAGATGTTTTGCAACAAAATAACTATATGGTCAACTCCTTGGGGAAATTTCTGTTTGGCAATGCTACATATTCCTTTTTATTTTATAAACACTAGTAAAATAGACCTTATGTTAGCAAGAGCATTAGCCAATATAGGCTCTTCAAATGACCTTATGTTAAATGAAATACCAAGAGCATTATCCACTTAGACTAATAAGTTTGACCAAACATGGCATGAAACAATAGCATAGAAAAGAATATTACCTTGGAAACAGTGGCATTTAAAGTGCCTATTTCTTGCATAATTGCCGACGAAAACAAAGACATAGGTAAAGAACAAAAAACTTACTTTCGAGTTAAATGTAGCCCCATATGGTGAAACTGTTTGCCCTCCAATGCATATTGCTATTGCATAGTCCTCATCTCAGATAGGATCCTAACCTTGAGGAGCAAGAACACAAGATAACAAAGTAAGGTAAATAAATTGTACGACACATAATTAGAAGCTAGCCAAAGAAACAAACCATCAAAATAAAATTATTTACCTGAAAGTACAGTAAAGTATAAGAAAAGTGACATAGTACTTACATTGGCCTTAGGAGAATTACAGATTGGATCCATAAAAGAGAACATTAATCATCCAGGATATGGCACAGCAAGCCACATGCTAACAAATTAAGCCAAAATAACCAAATCTTCATATTGTAGTGCCTAATATAAGAAATGATAGTCTAGTGGTCAGAAATGTGTGAATCCTGAGGGGTTCATTCCCTCTTTTATTTTGAAGAACATGTGAAATATGATATATGATAAAATAAAAATGCAGTATAATCTGATATACACACCCTTTACATCCATGTGCTAAATCTAACTAATATTGTACAATATGAATATGAGCTCCTCTCCGGAAGTTAACTTTGCAAAAAACCATTTCTTAAAAAAATGCCAAAATGGAAAGATAAATAAAAATTTATTTCAGATCACCACCCAACAAACAACATTGATATCTTAAACCATGTCAAGGCAAAGAAAGTTCTGATTTCATTATGTTGGCCGAGCCATAAGCTAATTAAAACAAAATTATGTTCAAGGAGATGCCTGAGTTAAATAACTGAAGTTGAGAACAGCAAACTCGGACAAAGATATGAACATCCTTCTTTTTACCTCTAAAAAATGGAATAGAGCCTCCCCTTGTTTGGCCCGTGAGCATTTTCTTGAATCTGCATCCACAACAACACATCACACAACTTAAAACCCAATCAATGGATCGAAATGAATGTATTTGAGTTGGTACCATTACCAATATTAAAAAACCCTAGGGCAGCAGAAGGGTAATAAAGGATCCAATGTAAACTATACAGGAATATGACTATCATATAAGGCTCACATGAGTGAGAACTAATTTTGATTTTTTGAGAATATCATTTGATATCAATCCTGGGCACAATGAATCTTATATATACAGTCTATTAAGAACCAACGAAAAAAATAGCGCGCCATTTCCCGGTTAATAGCACGATATAGCTTATTTGGAGAGGCTATGCTATATTTAGCCTAAAGTAGACGCTACGGCGCTATTTACGTTTTATATGCGCTAAACCACGCTTAACGTGGTAACGTTATAGCTACGCTAACAAAAAGCATGGAAATAATGTTAGGTGATGATGATGGTGCGCAATCTGGTGGTTCTTATAGTTATTCTAAAGATGATGTCAATGATTCTGATTAAAGTTTAGAACAGTTTGTCTTTTAGTATATTAGTTTTTCATGTTTTTAAGCCTCATATTTTTATTTGTGCAAGAATATGATTACCTGGTTATTCATGTATTGCTTTGCACAGGTTTTTAGTGCTGAAATTCTTAATATTTGGACTATTTCTCGCATTTTTTTCATCACGCTATTTTGTATGTAACTTCGCTATATCACGCTATATCTTATATAGCTTCTAGAGGAGGGCCACGCTATTTTTGATAGCACGCTATTTTTTCCTTGTTAAGAACACAAATGTTAACGACATAACCATAAAATCGTTGTAGCATATTTGTATTAACTAACGATATAATTGATTATGGTAATGGATCCTAGAAAAGTGTTTCATATGCAGCATATAGAAGCCAAATAGCCATTTCCCGCTTTATACTTCTAGGCTTCTAGCAAGCTTGGTCTATAGAATTTCAAAGTACCGAACAAAACTAAAAGTTGTCAATAATACAAACCAACTTTTAACCAAGCCAACTCAAATGAAAAGGAGAAGCATGTTACAGAAAGTATAAGAGATCGAGATGGTGCATTTAACCAACTATATTACAAAGCCCCGAGACGTAGATGTGCATGGGTGGTTTCCTAAAACCAGCAGGGAACATCTCCCTGCAAGCAATGCTTCATGGCACTGCCAAGAGGGGGAAACGACAGTACATTTATTAGATGGAGAGGATGATAGAGAAGAAGCTGAACCATGTCTGTGCAGTAGAGGATGAAATGTATTATTTATACAACGGGCGTTCTTCCTCGCCACCATCGACATCAAATTAATCTAAGATTCTCACTCTATTAACAAATATGAAAGCCTGAAACCATGTATATGTAGTAGCTTTCAGGTACACTGGAGCTGAAGCGAAAGGGCTCACCGTGGCTCACTATCGTTGACCACTGCAACAATTGTTGTCGAAGCACCACCGCTTATGTTATTGTGCCCTCCCATGCCATCTCTCGAAGCCAGCTCGCTAAAAATCAGCGGCGCATATCCTCGAGTTGGTGTCCTCGCTAGTCTGTCCGGTAAATCTGCACACAGTTCACAATACATGGAAACTGGAGATTCCCAAATTGAAGACACAACTTTGGTATTTGTTTCTACAATAATCAAATATATATAGCTAAAACATGTAGAATGAAGCCAAAGCAGAATGAGTAATTTACACATGTAGAATAAGGGCATGAAAAGAAGAGTTACAACTTAGGTAGTGGATGAACATATGGCAGGCACCACTAGTAAGCAATAACCAGCAAGTATGCAGGAGACGTTACATTTGAACATAAGCAAGTATGTGTTAACAGTGTCGGTCTCGTTATCCTAAAATTTCTGGTCTTGTTGGCTTTAAAATAGATTGTTCCGGGTTAAAACTGAGAACAGTGGAAAAGTGGAAATAAACTCAATATCTTACATATTCAATTAAGACTTCGGTAGTGGATGCACATATGGCAGGCACCACTAATAAGCAATAACCAGCAAGTATGCAGGAGACGTGTCTTCTGTAAAGAACATCATGGAGACATCAATACCTAGTAATAGGTACTTCCTCTCTCAAATTATAAGACGTTTTGGTATGCTAAATTAGGCTACTAAAACGTCTTGGAGATTCAATGTGCAAAAAGAATACCTGCGGACGGGATAGATAGCAGATTCAATGCTACTAAAATGTCTTGGAGATTCAATGTGCAAAAACGTCTTGGTATGCAGGAGACGTTGTGTACACATCCTCCAATCTGCAAAAAAGAATACCTAACTAAATCCTTTGAATCCAGTGAATACATATACACATTGGAGATTCAATGTCAGGTGAGGGTTCTAGGTAGCAGAGAGAGGGAGAGACAACAATGAGATGGTTACCTGCGGACAGGATAGATGCAGCTAGGCTTAGGCTCCATGTGACACAGATGCAGGAGCTGCAGCTCAGTTGAAACCTGTACTAAACAAAAATACCACCAAAATACACAATAGAATGTGCGCCCACATGGTAGCTATTCTAATTACATAAGTTTTGATCAGTCCACTGATCTAAGCTGGGTAGTGATAACATAGTCACAAATGTCGAGATGCAGATTTTGGTAAAGGATAACTTGTGCAGGTGCAGGACCACTTATTTGGTTAATAAAAACTGCAACTCAAGCTCTAGAAAGGCCAAATGATGGGGGTGATGCAACTTGCCGAATAGCTTATTATCATCCATTCATGCAATCAACAGAGCAGCAAGCAAGTCCAGAACTGCATGTCCTGGGAAGGCTGACATGACATGCATACAACTCTAATATTCAGTAGGGCAAATAACCATCCACTGACTTTAGAAAACAAATTAAATATCAAGAACACATAAAGGTAAACTTTGTTGGCATCTTAACAAATGCAGGAGAAAATAACAAACATACAATAGAAGTGATTTCTGATGGATAAAAGCCAAGCTCTCGGCGTGGTGGTTAATACTCGATAAGAAAATTTAGTTGGTTTGGCATTAGTAGGGCTAGCTTATTGCTGGTAGCTGCTATGTACTGAAATGGAATGCCTAGTAGGAACCAAATACGGAGTAGTCTTCTGGAAAACATATAAATACATCCTAGGCCGACAATAAATTTCTAATATTTTTTTTTCTGAGGGAAATTCTTCTAGTGTTTTCTAACAGACAAAGCAAATTCAACCTTTGCCCTTATGTTATAATAGCCCTACTTGGAAGAGAACATGAATGGGCACCAAGAAGCACACTTTAAGTGAAAAACTAAAGCATCACAAATCTAGCTTCACTTATTTCAAAGTTGTATCATTACATAACCTCCATCAAGACTTTTCAACATCAATGCTATGATAAAATATATGAACATTTAAGGAAGCAACAATAGCTCACACCTTCTTAGAAATGAAATAACTGATTAACTTCTCCAAAATCTGCACCTTAAGTATATGATATCAGATAACACATGTTAGCAAGCCTGCATACATACACGATTGGTTACAACATTATACTTTGGTAAATAAAACAACATGCATAAAAGGTCTCGTAACTGCTAAACATGGAGCTTCATGTCGGTCATGTGACAGAACTGATGGCCCCACACTCAAATGCAAATTATAGAACAATAAAGCGCCGCACAAGTAACCAAGCAATTATATAGAAGTTCAATGAACAATTCTTTCAAGTCACATGATTCATAGTTACCTAGCTTTTTATTCAGCAGAAGATTCTTAGATAAATTATGTGTATCAATTAAAAAGTGAGCGACCTCCCTGCATATATCATAATGAATATTCAAACATTTGTATTGTGATAGACCAGGAAAGTGAGTCATCTAATAATCTATTATATCAAGCGAACTAATTAATTTAAGTGTAAGATAGATCTATCTGTGCAAGGCAATGATAGGCCCCACACTCAAATGCAAGTTATAGAACAATAAAGCGCCGCACAAGTAACCAAGCAATTATATAGAAGTTCACTGAACAATTCTTTCAAGTCACATGATTCATAGTTACCTAGCTTTTTATTCAGCAGAAGATTCTTAGCTAAATTATGTGTATCAATTAAAAAGTAAGTGACCTCCCTGCATATATCATAATGAATATTCAAACATTTGTATTGTGATAGACCAGGAAAGTGATAAGCAGTTAGGCCCATACACACCATCATAAGCGCACAGGAAATATACCCCTGTAAATTAAACAACTCGACCAACTCTCTTGGTTAGAAGGAAAAATGATTATATCGACAACCAAATATTTTCGAATAAATTTAATGCAGAGAGAGGTGTCCTTGAGTAGCGCAATATCTTGCCAAGTGACGGTGCAATGGTTTTCAATCAATGGAAGTCAAAGAAAAAGTGCAGAAGGAGAATTCCTGCTCCACAGCAAACCTTTCTTCAACAGATGTGTAACGACAAAATTTAATCAACCAGCGAGCTTAACTGGCCTAAACCTATTCTTTCTTCGATATGCCATGAATTTCCTGATCTCATTGACTTTTCCTTCTTCAAATATTATACGTGGTTACCCTAGACACGGAAAGACAAGGTCACAAAGAGCACGTGGAGGATGTCAAGCCACAAGTACACTACAATGATGTAAAATTATTGTGATAAGTACATTACCTGTGCATCTAGCAGCACCATGCATGTATGTTTATAGGTCCATTATCAGTGCCTCACCCACAATCTTAGCACATAGACAAAAACATTAAGCAGTTGCTGCCAGTGTTGAGCTCGGAGAGCGTGCTGATCGGCATCTGCATATATGAACAAATGATGTCATAAGCAAGGGAAAATAAGAACTGCAACCAGCTAATGAACCAGCAGGCAAACCATTGACCGGTCACTAATAAGAAGGCATGGAAATGTGAAATAAAAGAAACCACACGCAAGATCCGCTGAACAATGTAGTGGACATAGCACAACCCCAACCGCAGACGGAACCAGTAAAAAGCTGAACATGTCAATATGATACTTCTAGTTGAATTTTCCAGATATAATTGCTACAAAACCAAACATATAATAATGACTACACTATCTGCGTATTTTTTTAAACAGGGAGAAAAGGACCTGCATTGTTTTATATTTAGTCAGAGGAATAAGGCATAATATCGTATAGGAAGACAAACTATGTCCATATTAGAACCTTGCGTTTTTATCAGAAACATAGTTCTTATTGTTTTTGGAAAAGCAAGCATTGAAGCAGTTTCGTCACCAAAATAGACTAATAAACCAGGAGTACATAATCCTCCAGGCGAAAAGGAAACAAAATAGGTGGTGACATCAAACACAGAGAGCTCTCCCATAAACAAATGCGTAAATACTCAGTAAGCATGTATATGTTATTATGCGTATGACTAATCATAGCAGCCATGGTAAGTTAACAAATGCATCTTGGTCGCCTGATTCCCATACCCACAAATCATGTCCAACTCCCAAGTGGAACGAATTATAAGACAATTACTTTAAAAGAAAGTATTAGATATTTTCACTGTGAAAATAAGCTGTAATAAACCAGAGAAGTAATCAAAAACATAATCAAGTATTTGAACCTATAAAAAAGACATAACGTTTAGAACTACATTTCTATTTTCAATCTGGAAAGAGGGCTAAATTATATGTGTGTTGCCTAAATCAGAAAAGCAACCGAAAACATATTGATACTTTTAAACTACCAACTTTCAAAATGAGAGAAGGTATGTGCTATATTACATGCCTTACAATTATAATGATCGATTGTATTGTGAAACCTCCTCTCTTTGTGTAACGCCATGATACCCTAAACCCTTGTCGACAGGCAAGAAATATCATTAGGCACTCGAAACATCATAGCCTGTCAGACTGGCACATGGAAAACAATATGCATATAAACGCAGATAGAAAGAAATACAGATTCACACTTGCATAGAAATTAAGGCACTGAAAATTAAAAAAATGGAAGAGGATACCTAACATAATGCATCGGATAACTTGTAACAGCAGCGTCTGAAACTCTTTCCTGGCAAAAGACATCATTAGGCAAACATATAGAAAATCAACAATAGGATAGAGAAGACATGTATACAGAGTACAGACATGAGGCATATATAAGCTCTAGTACTCACCTGCTGACCAGTGACAACTCTCACACCGAACAGACAAACAGCAAAAACCAAGGGACTCTTCTTGAACCTACAAAAGGGGAAAATGGGTGTAAGCCGTATAAGAAAGAACACTCCAGTAAGTTGGAACTGCCTAAAACTGTACCAATGACCAGCAAATAATATGAAACTCTAATCAGCTGAACAAAACACATAACCAATACATCCTAGCAGCCTTCATCAGCAAGCAAAACATCAAGTGCTACTGGAGGCATAGGAAAACATCAGCAAGGAAAATAAGCAAGCAAGACATCACGTTCTAATCAGACTACTGGCCATCTCTAAGCAAGTAAAATGTATACGCATGGACAACAAGTACACCAGTACCAAAATTATTTGGAGAACCTATGAACTGCACATATTTACCTATCTGCATAGACAATCGATAAGAAAACAAAACAACTCCTTTCTTGCACGTACCTCAAACCAGCACTTCCTATGAAGCACCGGATCCAACCCAAGAGCAGATCACAACGTCAACTGTGTAGAAAAGAAGAAAACGTTGAACCTCAACCAGCCAAATCCAACCTATGAGCAGATCCAACGCAAACACAGGAAAAACAAAGAAAAGTGTGAGTATCTTGCCGTGGCGTTCCTCAAATAAGAGATGGGAGAGTGAGGGAGAGAAAAGGTACAGATGCATACCTTCGATCTGCGCATGGAGACGCGGATGAGGGTGCTCGGCGGTGGAGGAGCTCGCTGGCGATGGGGAGGCGGACGGCTGGGCGAAGAGAACGCTGGAGCTCCCCCACGGCGGTCCCGGCGACGGAAGCGGCGGCGACGAAAGCCAATCGGTGACGGCGGGGATGCTCGGGAACCCTAGATCGAGAAATATCTGTTCTAGGGTTCCGAAGCGAGGAGAGCGTCGCATATAGGCGCCGCGCAGAGAGGGGCAAGGGCGGAGGCGACCGCCGCTGTAGCTCCCGTACCCGGCGTCGCCTCCCCATCCGCCACAAGCCTACAACCGCCGCCCCGTCACCGATTCTGAGACGTGAAATGACGATTCTACCCCTGGAGTTCGATCGAACCACGACCCCCTGCCACCGCGCCCTGATGGCCTCGCGGTATGCTCACGTGGGAAAGATCCACCCCACACGCTGACATGTGGGTCCGGAAAATACCCGGGGCCACCAGCAGCGACTCAGGGTGAGCTCTAGGCGTGTAGAAATTGGCCCGCCGACTGGGATCGCTAGAAGATCGACGGTCAGGATCGCATCAAAAATGAGTTTCGACGGCCAGGAGTTGCTAATCGCTGAGGAGCGGGCTGGCTCCCCCAAGGATGTATCCTTTAGATCTCTAGTCTACATAACTATATTTTGATACAAAATAATTTATACATGAAATATGTATGCGTCGATGAGTATGTTTCATACCCGTACTCGGTTTCAAGTCTTGTCGACTATAACTTGTCGATTCTGAACCGATGTTCAGAATAATTTTTGACAAATTTTATCAAATTTGTCGCACTCGGTTGACATTTTGAAAAATCATTTTACGAGCAGCTTCATCTCGACGTTCCACACAACTTTCGCGTTCTAACTTTTCTATTTTGGCACACATATACGAGTAAAACGTGTACTTAGGTTTGTACGTCTTTAGACGCAACTAGCTTACAGTGTGTTTTTCAACCTCCGTCGCTGCTGTTCACTGCCTTGAACTCCATTGTCACAGCAGTAGCTATTTCGCTTGTTGTATATGTATTTCTTAGCCTCTCCGTCCTCTCCTGAGCCTATGTTCCTTGCTGTTAATTTCGCCGTTGCCACAACGGTTAATAGACAGTATACGCGTTTTTAACCTGCATCGCAACGTTCGGCGAAACTCCTACAACGACCTCAACCCAGACCGTCGCCACGCTGTTGTCCTGCTCACTGCTTTTCATGGTGATGGTATATAGTTCAAGTGCGGTGGTCTGAGGTAAAATCACCATGTACATTGGAGGTTAGAGTACACAAAACACAAATGCAAACCAAACAACGGGATTGAAAATTCGTACCACGAGAAATGGTCTTGGCTGGCTCTTTGTGGACAATCAAACGGGCTGCACAACGTGTCTGAGGACTGGTTTTTCCAGGGCCAGGCCTGCGGAGCCACAAAGCCAAATGAGCTAAAACCATTGTAGGTAACCAAACATGCCCATGCACCTTGCACGTCCGCACGTGTTTGTTTATTTCTTCTTTTCTTTTACGTTTCTTCTATGTTTCCTTTTCATGTATTATTATGTCAACACATTTTTGTTTTCCTTTTTATTTCGTTTTCATTTTCCTCATTTTTGGTAATACAAGAATACACCTTTTTTTGAAAGACCGTTGATTGTGTTTATGAATCCATGAATATTGAACCTATCGATATACTTTTCCGGTTCACTATTATTTTCGATTCACCCTGATTTTAGTTCCCTTTCAGTTCACCATTATTTTTATTCACTTTTATTTTTGTTTCACCAGCATTTTCGGTTCACCTGAATTTAGTTACTTTTTGGTTCACTCACTATTATTTTGGTTCACTTGTTTTTTTTCAATCTTAACCTTTTTACCTAGTGAACAAATTTTAAAATATGAACCCTTAAAATCATGAACAGTTTTCAAACTTGAACATATTTAATATCTGAAGCTGTTTTGAAATCATGATTTTCTAATAAATTTTTACCTTTTAAAAAATGTTGCTTTTGTGGAAATATTCCATTATGGATATCACAGAAAAAAATAAAAATTTAAATTCCTATAAAAATTGTTATCTACAAAAATAAAGAGACACACATTTTGTGTGTGGAAATTGGAATCGAAAGAGACGCATGATTAGGACTTAGGGGAGCTGGGCGTTGATCGATCTTTGTGGTAGTGGCAGGCTCGCTCAAGTTTTTTTTTTTGAGAATTCACTACCTACTTTATTGATCAATGTTATACATCAAGCACACGGCTCGCTCAAGTGATCTCGCTCGACGCTAGAAGACTCCGTGCTGGGCCAGGCCCATGTAGCTTGAGCGAGGCGAGAGATTCAGCTCGCTACAAGCGAGCGATGTATAGGGGGTCCCCCGTCGCCAGCATTTCTTCCCCGGCCGGCCGCCGCCCTCTCTGCGCTAAAAAAAAAAGGCCGCCGCCCTCTCCGCCGCACCCTCTCTCCCACAGCGCGCCACCGCCTCCCCTTCCCTCCCTCCACAATCGCGCCACCTCTAGCCTACACCCACCTCGGCATCCCGCCGGCGCCCCGGCGCTTCCCCCGGCGGGCGGCGGGCTTGTCAGATCGTCCGGCCGCAGCGCCGCCACTGAGCGAAAGGAGACCGGGCGTCGTCGATCCCCTCCGCTGACTGCAGCCCCGCTAGCGAGCGAAGGAGACCGGCGGCCTGCGGGCAAGGGCAAGGTAATGAATCACCACCCCCCCTCCCTCATTTCCCTTCTCGACTCCTGGAGAAGCGTCGACACTCCAGGTTGAAGTATACAAATTTGGAGCAGAGGAAATCTACATGTTCCGTTGTTCGTCGCATCGCCTGCTAATACGAAAATGATTCATGAATGCTTGTTTTAGAAGAAATCCATGGAATGCTTGTTTCTGGCACTTACGTAAATGATGTGAACCTGCAGGCTTTGCTCTGGGTGCTGCAATGGCGTTTATGGGGCGGAGAGCCGGCAGTGCCATCTGCTCGGAGCTCTACGGCTCGATCCTAAATCTGAGGATGTACTCTTCGAGGGTGGACTGGAAGCAGCTGCGGCCGATGATCCTCAAGAGGATTAGGAACCGGTCCAAGGATTATCCGGTCAAGCGAATGATCCCGGTAGCCCAGGAGGTGGTCAGGGCCAGAGAGATTCTCACCCAGGGCGTCTCGACACTGCTCAGAACTGTTCCTGTACATTCATGCAAGTAAGAGCAAAATATATGAAATTGTTACGTTCTTGTCTTACTTCATGGAAGGGTACAATACACTTAGTCTTCTCGTTTGTTGCTGAAAGATGCTTCTTTTTTAGTAGAGCGTCCTCAGTTTAGGTATTCAAAAAGACTGGAGAAATGGCCAAGCAATTAAGCAGACATAGGTAGAGAAAAGGCCTCATAGGCTAGTGTTGTTATTGTGCTCCCAATGCTGTCGCCATGTTTGCATTTTAGTCTGAGTGAATTTTAATTACTCAGACAGTCTTCTTCAATGTGCATGTTTGATCTCATTAGTGTGAACCCTTCTGCATTATTGAATTTTCTTCTGTGTTGTCGTTTTAATTTGTGTTTACTCGTGCTGAAGGTTTTGTCCTGAAGTTCACGTTGGAGCAATGGCACATCAGATGAAAACATGCCATGGTTTCAAACGCATGATCAAGGATGAACCGCACAAGTGGGGTCCAGGCTGCTTGAATAACATCCTTGTCCCTGTTGAGGCCTTCCATCTGGAAAACACGTTTCAGGATGAGATAAAGCATGACCGGAGGTTTGACTTCGATCGGGTCCCAGCTGTACTCGAGCTCTGCCATCAGGCAGGCGCAGAGATACCTGACAGAGTTTTGTACAGACGCGATGAGCTATGTACGGCAGCTAATGCTAACAACCAAAACCCCGCTCCCTTGCTACCTGATGAACTTAGATTGGTAGGTCAGAGAACACTAGAAGCATGGGAAAGGCTCAGATTAGGTGTGACAAAACTCCTGTTGGTCTACCCATCCAAAGTGTGTGAGAATTGCTCTGAAGTGCATGTTGGGGTATCAGGGCACAAGGCCAGGATGTGTGGAGTATTTAAGTTTGAGGGCTGGCGGGGAAAACACAAGTGGAAGAATGCTGGAGTGGATGACCTTGTTCCTCAAAACATTGTGTGGCACCAGCGACCTCATGACCCTCCAGTTCTGGTGAACAGTGGGCGGGATTATTACGGTCATGCGCCTGCTGTTGTGGAGCTTTGTGTGCAAGTGGGTGCAAGAGCGTCACCGCGATACAATTGCATGATGAAAGAGCATGGCTTAGCACCACCTATTCAAAGAGACCAGGCCACATAAGAAGTTGATGGCTTGCTTAGTTAGATATGCGCATGATGATGATGTTGTACAGAAACTGTACATATCAAACAACAAGTGACCCTTTTTGGATGTGGAGCTAATCTAGGTTTACAAAGATTGTACTTTAGCGGAATTAATGGTGTTCAATGAGGCAGATAGTAATCCATTATAAAGATTATTTCTGTCACCGGAACAGGAGGCGAGAACGTAAACGCAGTTCACTTTTACTGTTATGTGAAATTCCTCAGATGATATCAGACAATTTCTTTTAGGCAACTATCTGCATTGTCAGAATACCAAGAACAAACTATTTTGAGACCCTTGGTTTGCGCTGGCTCATTTGTTGAAATGGAGGCTGGCTGGTTTGTTGAAATGGTGGGATGGACAGTTTTGTTATAAGCAAAGCTATGCAGGGAGCATAATTTTTGTAACATTATAAATGTTGTCATAATTTTTGTGGAGATCCTTTTTGCGAACGGGATTACTGTACAATCCCCTGGTTTCACAAGCAATTTCTTGAAGTGTAATATGTATACACAATTTAGCTTAGTCCCCTTTTGGTGTACTAATGGCTCCAGCCACATTGGCTGATAAGCTGGATATAAATGGATTTCATCTGAGCTCAGTATATATTTTTTCCTACATGTTTTTTTAATATTCTAATAATAATATATCTGTTGGCAAATACTATGTACTGTGCTCTTTGTTGAGGCTTCTTCAATAATTTGTATCTGAGTATGTATGTTACAAATGCTTTTCGTTTATTGTTTTTTTACATTGTGGAAGCTTGTTCCTGTAATAAGGTAACTGTTCATTTTGTCAGTTTGAGCTGTTTATCAGTCTGGATCAGAAAGTGCAATTTAACATGTTCCTGTATCATACTGAAAGTATTTTGGTTTCGGTCAGAGTATGTAAAGGACAACTTGGCATTCCAAAAACCAGGCATGTGTTAACTGCTCCGGAATTATGGTGTTTTTCAGTCTTTTACTCTGAGGGAGATTTCCAAAGTGGTGATACGACGAAGCTTTTGGTGTTGTCCTTTTCGTCTCATTTTGACTGTTAGGTTTGTGTGTGTTTGATGTTTTTTTCATTGTGCCAACGAACATGTGCATTCCTCTTGACACAGCATCCACCTCACCTCCTGCGCCTGATGATCAATCTGCCCTGATGTGCTTATAACTAACTCGGAGATGCCAAATTTGTTGGATTATTTGCAGACATTGCTCCAGTGCTTGCTCACTAGTTCATTTTCGTTATAATGTTTGGTAAAAGAACAAAAATTTCCTGACAAGTGCTATATGCCTTTTCGTTAAGAAGAAACCATACTTCATGTTACAAGTGCTACGCCTTACATTAGAAAACAAAGCAAAACACCACATACGCCTTACTTCTGACTACTCCCAGACATACAACATTAATAGGCGGTAGGCCCACCCTCCCTGCGGTTTCCTACTTTAGAGAATAAGGTGAGCTCAAAAAAAAAACTTAGAGAATAAGGTTTACAAAGCTCTACTGAAAATAGATACTATTACAGGAGCCTGAACAGGAACCTCCCTCTGAGGAACTCCTGAACCGGTTCCGAACACCTCGTGTTCAGGAGCGAACCAGCTGCTGTCAACAGACAGATGCTACTTCTCCTGTGGAAGTTCCAGTGCATATGGTCGATGTTCAGGTCCGTCATATATGCTGGTGCAAGGGCTGATTCAGATAAGAGCACACAAACTAATAATACTACTCCAATGCTTCAACTAGTGCCACCATGAAAATTCAGATAAGAATACTAGTAATAAACACTGACAAGCAAAGATTTACACTCAGCAAAAGGGAAAAAAAAAGACACCACCAATGCTTCAACTTGGTGCCACCATGAAAATTCAGCACAATTTATATTAACAGTAAACTGATAATGTGGCTGCTCATGAATCCAATGGCCTAATATTCAGCATCTACGGTTTCAGCTCTGCCATCCATCATCACACGCCATCATAACTCAAGATTTCAGCAAGACACCTCCCTTTTACAAGTTCTACAACTGATCAATGGTCTACAGCCAAGCGTCACGAGAACTAACTAAAAGACATCCTGCAGTTAACCGCTTCCATCGATTTGGCCATGGGACAGAAGGTGCGACATGTATTGCTGAAAAACACCGTAAAAGTTGGTATAAGACTTGCAGATTACACAGGGGAAATAAATCCAAAACAAGGAGCACAGTTGTTTTCTGATGCATGTATACTTGCAAAAGGGAACTTACAGCATGGTAAGCATACGGTGGTTTCCCTTGCCGGTCAAAGTGCTTTGCCATGATGGAGAATTCTATTGGGCCCCAGTCGTCGATTTCAAAACAATTACCTAATGCGGCCTTGTAGAGCTGCAAACAGACGGTGGTATCAGATATCACCTCCCTTATGCAAGTGAACAAATGAAATGGTAAACAAAATGCCACTTTCCTTACACCTGTTGCTTAATAAAATTTACCCAAGGCTAACCAACAAGCATCATTTCAGTTTGCATACCTTTGCAGTGTCAGTTAGTAGCTCAGTACCAGAGGGGTAGGAGGCGTAATACTGATCGGCCCTCGAAATGCCAGCCCTTGTCCTGGAGTAAGTTCAGAGAGAGCGAAGAATATTATTAACGGGTAAGAACACTAATAAGTGGCAAGATACTGCAAGTGTGTAAGGAAGGGAACTTCAGCACCGACATACGTGTTGCTTGTGTAGGCATAGGTAATGAGGGTGGTGAAGGCATAGAATCCAGCATACGACGCCACGCGCCTAAGCTTCTGAATCTTTAAGATCTCCTTGCACTGGTACAAAATATCCATTTCGCAGCACCCTGACACTGGTGTTAGAAAAAGAAAGATAAATCAATTGGAGGCAAACACAGTTCCATACAGTCAGCACTGGTCTAGCGATCAGCACGAATATTAACCATCTCAGATTGCTTTTTGCACATTATAAGTTCATTGATGATTGCTAATTGCACTAACAAAATACATAACCAACTGTCCAGCTGCAATGGAAGGTAACTGGAGGCTCCACATATTGAACAAGTACTAAAGATCAACGAAGCCTAGAATCTCGATATCCACATGAAAAAAACAATACCTGGCGACCATGTATGCAAAAAGAAAAATGACAATTCCTAAGGTTGACATTACACAGAAACACCCATCGCTATAACCAGATCCAGAAAACAATCAGGGACACAACAAATTCGAAACCGAAATCCGTGCGGGCGACAATCAATCAGATCTCCGCCGTTTCAGCGCAGCGAAGGGGGGGGAGTTCTGCGGCAGGGGAGGTGGGAGCGAACCTTAATCGCGGACGAGCAAAGGGCCGTGGCGGCGATGAAGACAGCCGAAGATGAGGGCGACTCCGGCTTCAGTGGGGGAGGCTGCTGCTGGCCCAGCACCAGGCGCCGGTAGGTCGGCGCGCGCGAGCCCCTGCGGCCCAGGCTCGCCGGTAATCGGGGAAGGTCTAGGGCTTTGGGGGCGTCAGCGTTTTGCGAGCAGAGGTCACTAGCGAACACATCGACAAAACTGAGTCGACTGTATGTTCTGTCAGTATAAGCCCCCAATCCCTACAATAACTAAGCTTGAGCTCTCTCATTAAGCCACGTGTCACTCCCTAATTGGTTCCTGCTCTACACATTCTTGTCCATCAGATTAAGCTTATAATAATATTATCTGTCTGTTCGGTTGAACACAAAACTTAAGATGATTTTTAAGAGCATCTCCCGTAGCTGATGAATAATATAAATTAACCTTTTTTACATTATCATGAATAAAAACTCACTCCAACAACAGTCGGGTGATGTAAAAATTGGGCAATTTTTTACATCATGATGTCAAATAGGGCACTGGTGATGCAAATATAGATCACCACATGCCGTGCCTAAACCGCACCTCACACGCGCGCACAGCTATCTAACGAGCGGAATCTTCCTGTCTCCTCCCGCCGATTCACCTCCACTCGCCGCAGATGCCGATTTGTGCCGTATCTGCCGCCCTGCCTCTGCGTGCCCTCCTCGCCACATCCAGCTTCTTCCTCGCGTCCCATCGCTGTCGTCCTAAATCTGCCGCCTCTGTCCCCAATCATCGTTGTCGCCGAGCTTGAATCTGCCGGTGTCTTTGCCCCCTGCCCGTCGACGACCACCCTTGCCATCGTTTCCTCTCCGCCCCGCACCCCCTCCTCGACGTGCCCTTGCCGTCGGCCCGCGGATGGCACCGAAGAAGACAAAGAGTAAGTTCGGCTTCAAGGGCGTGCTGGTGCGGGAGTTTGGCCGCTACGCCGCCGAGCTGTTGTACGACGGTGCGCACGTTCGAGGCAGCAAACATTGCCGCCAGCGCATAAGACATCACTGGTTGGAGGCTCGGGGTTCTGTGCTCAGAGCTCAACTTGATATCGAATTCCCAGAGGATGTGGAGTTCATCGGCCTGCCGGTGACAAAGGTGGAGACTCGCTCGCTGAAGCGGAAGGAACAGCCGAACATCCAGGAGGGCGACGAGAGACGATGGGAGGTTTGCGCAGGAGAATCCTCCGTATGTGCAGTAGGAGTTATATTGGAAGCACGACCTCGAGAGGAAGAAGAAGGAGTTCAGAGCTGGACCCTCGACGGTGAAGGTGAAGAAGGAGGGCGAGGCTGGACCATCGTCGGTGAAGAAGGAGGGCGCGTATAGACCCTCGACGGTGATCACCGTGGACTCTTCATCCTCCTCGTCCAACTAGAGCTCGGATTCGTCCTCCTTAGTCGGCGGGTTTGATTAGTTCGATATGTTAGGTTCGATGTTTAGTTCGGATTGTTAGTTCAAATGTTTAGTTCTATGTTTAGGTCAAATGTTATCAAAATTTTGGATGTATTTTGTATGAAATGCAGTATTCGGATTTATTTTACTGAAGCTGTTGGATCAGTCGTGCTCCCAAAATATATCACCTGTTTCAGTTGTTGTTCTCGGTTCACTACAAAAAAATCCTTTTTTATGTATACTTTACATCAAGACATCGTTGGTTTTTACACAACCTATTGGAGATGCTCTAACTACCGCATATGAATCTACGGGCCCCCTTTTCTTAGAGCATTTCCAATAGCTGCCCTATTTTCGGTCTAACTACTTCTTAGGACATTCGAGACCAAAAAAAGTTACTCCAACAGGTTGCAATGATGTAAATTTTGTCCAATTTTATGTTGTGCAGTCCAAAAAAAACGCCAAATGCTGCAAAATACAACATTTGGGTTGTTGTTATATAAAAGAAGGGCAAAGTGGGTACGACAACTGTAAGTTTCATGTCGCCCGCCCGCCTCTTCTCCGGTGACCGCGCCGTCTCCTTTCCCATTGATTTGGCCTCGAACCTAGCAGCTCCGCCACAACACTTACCGATTCGGCCACGAGTCCACCACCACTACTCGAAGGCACCAGAGAGATTCGACTTTAAGGGGTGTCATCTCTCTCCTCCCCCACGCGGACACCGTCGTTTCTCGTCTATCCGTAGCTCCGGCTGGTGATCCACCCGAGCGGCCCTCCTCTCCTCCCCCTCCTCGTTGTGCCTCCTCATTCGCTACAAGCACGATCACGAGCGATGCATGCATGCTCTGCCTCCGGATGCACCTCGAACAACCCCCGCCCCGCATGGCTCCTACGCCTCCATGCACCAGGCGCGGGGCTCGCCTCATTCGGAGATTAACAAATTTAAATTTGTTACCTTAATTTGTATTATACAGTTTGTACTGCAGATACTAGACAAATACCTAAAATATTTGCCTGAAAAGGTTATGAATTTGTATTTGGTCGTGTATGAGCAAACTAATCTTTACTCATACCAGCATGTCGTGTATTGATCTTTATCGGCAAAAATGTCGTGTATTGATCACCGCAATAATACCTTAGGCGCTGGCGCAGCAAAGCGCGCCATCCCCTTCTAGTTTAAGTTCTAAACAGATGGGAAAACATGTATGTTAAACTTCTTAGGGGGCCAAACATCAGAGGCAGTATACCCTCACCGTTCCAAAATGTGTAATGTCCAAAATAACCTGAAAATTGACTAAAAATCAAAATTCGATGAAAATCTGAAAAAAAATACCATCCTTAATTTAGAGGGTTATCGTCGTTGTCTCGACGTCCGAGAAACAAACCCGGGCGGTCAGTAGTGTCTCATGGACGATTGACCGGACATGTGTCTGGCACCCCCGGTGGAGATGCTCTCAGCGAGTTTTGAGTATTGTGACAATCATTATTTCTTAGCACAAAAATTGTAATAAAAATTCAAAGATGTGATACATTGCCATAAATTCATGGAATCGTGGTCATGTAAAGTTTAATCTAAAATTGAAATGGGGACTGAGATATTTGTGAGGCCTACTGTTTCTGCTGTTGCAACTCCATATGTGCCGAGACCTTGAGAACAAATCAGTGCTACCAAATTACCGGCTACACGAGCAGTAAAAATAGAGAGACATATTAAAATATAGATTGGATCATGCGTTTTACAAACTCAAACTATGTTGGACTTTGAAAAAGAGTGCGGATTAATGTTGGTGAACAATAAGGTTTTGTCTACAAAGCAGTAAACATGAAACCTTACCGCATCGAAGTAACAGCTTGATTTTGGTGAAGCACATGATTCAATTGGAGTATAAATGTTTCGGCAAGTAAATATTTGTCCGTTCGTTTTCCATCCGATGGCTCGTATAGCTCGATAATCTGGTAGTACACATATGTCATGAAAAAAAGGAAATGCACTGGTTTTTCCATCAATCAATGCATATGTCTCTTCACATATGTCATGTAGCACTAGATATGTTCTCGCTAAACCTACTGTCCCGTGAGGACGTGTGTGGTGCTCCTAGTAATTGCAAATCCAAAAATGTTGCGGTTATAATCACAGAAATTTCCAAGAGAAAATGACATCATAAATTTACATATCCAAACTAGAAAAACAACTCTAAAAACATACAGTAGAGACATGAAATGTTAGCATTGAAATTATTTCAAAATTCAGCAACTTATAAATAGATTAAAAGAAAATATAGCGTGGTAGCACCGGAAACTGTTCGTTGCACCCAGGCACCACCTGTTCTTTTATCAATTTTTTATTTAGAAAATAGTACTTATGTATATCTAAAAATACTAGAAACAAATATGCAGGCACATATACACATAGTTTACTCACGCACCAAGTTTCGTAAAAAAGTACGTTGTATTTTGGTCTGCACATAAAAGACAAATTTCGGGCTAAAATAAGAGTTCTTATACAGCCACAACTTTTTTTTGCGTAGCTTAAAACATAACATATTTTTAACGAAACTTTGCACAAGTATACAAAACTGGTATACATATTCATGGAATTTGTTTTGAATTTTGAAAATATAACTTTTTTATTTACAAAACGGAGTTCACTAGAGCTCGGGTGACACAAATTCTCATTCGTGCCATACATCTCTACAATATCTAAGCTCCCTAGGATTTGAGCTCCTAGGTTGAGCCACGTGGCAACCTCTCATTGGTTCCTGCTAAAAACATTGATTTACATCAAATTGAGTTCAGAATAATAATATTTGTTGGTTTAGTTGAACACACAAAATTTAGAGATGCATTTTCTAATAACCGAACATGAATCTACGAGTCGCTCTTCTTTTAGACCATCTCCAATAGCTTATATATTTTCGGCTTTAACTATTTTTAGGACATATGAGGCAAAAAAAAAGTTTCTCCAACAGCTGTAATTGATGTAAAAAAAATCCAAATTTATTTCGACCAGTCCAAAAAAACACACTTTATGATGCAAAATACAACACTTGGGTTGTTGCTAAAATGGAAAAAGTGCAACGTGGGCACAGTGAAAGTTTCATGTCGCCCTCCCATCTCTCTGGTGACCATGCTGCCTCCTCTCGCATTGCTTTGGCCTCGAACTGGCCGCTCTGTCACAACTTATACAAAAATAAGACCTACCAGGACTAGCCCTGATGGTATTTTTTTATAGAAGAAACCTCCTCGCGAGAATCCCCGATATTCGCCCCGACGGGGAATCGAACTCGGGTCGCCAGCCACGCCACCGCGCAGCTAGCCACTGGGCCACAGCCCCGTCCTCTCACAACTTATACTGATTTGACCGTGAATTCACCGCATTTGATCGAAGGCATAGTAGGGATTTGACCTTGAGGGTTGTCGTTGCTCTCCTCCTCCACGCGGCTACCATCGCTTCCTGGTTATCCATAGCTTAAGCCGACGAGCCACCCGAGCAACCCTACTCTCCTCCCCTTCTCACCGTGCCTCCTCCTTCCCTATAAGCACACATACGCGCACGAGCGGCGCATGCAAGCTCTACCTCCACCTGTACCTCGACCAAACCCCGCCTCAGTAAGACTCCTTTGCCTCCATGCACTAGGCGCATGGCTCGCCTCGTTCAAAAATTAATTCAAAGTTGTTACTTTTGCATTATATGGGTTATATTGCAGATACCTGGCCACCTACAATATTTGGACGTAAAAAGGTTATGCAAAATACAACACTTGGTTTGCTGTTATATGAAAAAAGGGCAGCGTGGGCACGCCTACTGGTAATTGAAAGTTTGATGTTGCCCTTCCGCCTCTTATGGTGACCGCACTGCCTACTCTCCCATCGCTTTGGTCTCGAACTTGCCGCTCTGTCACAACACTTATCGATTTGGCCGTGAATTCAGCACCTTTGATCAGAGGAAGAGTAGGAATTCGACCTTGAGGGTTGTCATTGCTCTCCTCCTCACGCGGCCACCATCGCTTCCTGGTTGTCCATAGATTCAGCCGACGAGCCACCCGAGCAACCCTCCTCTCCACTCCCTCCTCACCGTGCCTCCTTCTTCCCTCCAAGCACGCGCACGAGAGACACATGCAAGTTCTACCTCCGGCTGCACCTCGACCAACCCCCGCCTCGCTATGACTCCTCTGCCTTCATGCACCAGGCACGGGGCTCTCCTCGAACGAAGATTAAGAAATTAAAAGTTGATACTTGTGCATTATATGGTTTATACTGATGATACCTGGCCACCTACAATAGTTGCATGTAAAAAAATTATGAATTTGTACCTGATCCGAGTGACTAATGTTACTCAAATAACATGTCATGTTTTTATCGGAATAATATGTTTGGGCGCAGCAACGCGTGCCATCCTCTTCTAGTCCTCTCTATCTCCTGTGGAAACCTGTGTGCTCCATGCCTCCGTCGTTCTGCTCTGCCTCCGTTCACCCGGTCTCACCAATCCCGCTGGCCCCTTCCGGCGTCCCCGCGGCATCAGCGGCCACGGCGCTGAAGGGGAGGAGGACGCAGAGCCGCTGCGGCCCGGAGGCGGGATTGGTAATAGGCACCCCGCTGGCTGCTGCGGCTGGTCAGGCCGTTCGTGCGCGGCGATGGGGCACTGGCGTCGCGGCGGAGTAAGGTCCTACCGCGGAGCGGCGGCACATGGACGACGAGCGAGGCGGCCAGGCGGTCAAACCTCAGGGACGTCGCTCGATCCGCTCTTCCTCGATTTTGATTGGTGATTTACTAATGTTGGTTTTGTACTGCTGATTCATTAGCTCAACAGTCAACACATCGCCTATAGAAGACTAGAAGTCCATCTTTTTCTTTCTGTAGCGATTTGGCAATCGAGTGCTAGTGAGGAAATCGTACTGCATTATTGCATTCGCCAATCGCTTGGCCCCTTCTCAATTCCTAGTGACATAGATCAGTAGATCAGCAGCACCAATCAATCAATCAACCAATTAAGTAACGCTTCAAAAAAATCAACCAATTAATCACAGATGCAACAATAAGCTAGTTTTGGAGGTCATAGTAGCAAGGCAAAAGTGGAGAAGCTTACTTAGGATTGAATATTCTGCTCTCCCTCTCCACTTATTAACAACTCTAGCAACGGATTATTTGGCATATATAGGCTAATGGGCTGTTGGTTGGCGGTTTGACTGGCATGGTATGAACATGTTGAAAGTTTTGTTAGACACTCCACACACAAAAAATAATTGTTAGACACAAAACAATACAATCTTCTAGAGAGCGATTGATATGTATGGCTATTTTAAAATCTTTATTTTCTCAAATCTCTAATATACTTTGGCCTTCTGGCTTGGCTGGGAAGGTAAAAAGAAAAGGACAGTTTGAAAATTTGTGAAAGCCACATATGCATTGACCAGATTCACTATATATACACCTGAACAACATGATGAATACAACAACAAGCAGCTCAATGGCGGCTGCATGCATCCCTGTCGTCGTGCTGCTAGCACTATCAGCCGTAGTGTCCGGCCTTGGCTCTTCTTCTCCGAGTCAGAGCAGCGGCAACGGCAGTGACACGGATCTCACAGCGCTGCTGGCTTTCAAAGCCCACCTTTCTGACCCTCAAGGCGTCCTTTCAAGAAACTGGACCACTGGCACGTCTTTCTGCAACTGGGTCGGTATCTCGTGCAGCCGGCGCAGGGAGCGTGTCACGGCCATCGAGCTGCAGGACGTGTCCCTTGATGGATCCCTCACTCCTCACCTCGGTAACCTCTCATTTCTCTCCATTATCAACCTCACCAACACTGTCCTGACTGGCTCTATACCAGATGATTTAGGAAGATTGCATCGCCTCAAATTCCTTGACCTTGGCCGCAATGGTCTGTCAGGTAGCATCCCACCCACCATAGGAAACCTCACGAGGCTACAAGTTCTTGTCTTGAAGTCTAACCTTCTTTCGGGTGCAATCCCGGTAGAGCTGCGGAACTTACACAACCTTGCCTTCATAATTCTCCGGACGAATTACCTGAGTGGCTCAATACCGGTCGATCTATTCAACAATACACCGATGTTAACTTATCTTTCCATCGGTAACAACAGTTTGTCGGGGCCGATACCATATTCCATTTCCTCGTCGCCAATGCTTGAGTTTCTTGACCTGCAGTACAATTATCTCACTGGCCTATTGCCTCCGGCTATCTTTAACATGTCTAAACTCCATACAATATATCTAAGCAGCAACTACAACCTAACTGGCCATATCCCCGACAACGGAAGTTTTAGTCTCCCGGCGCTGGAAATAATCAGCATGGGAGTGAACAGGTTCACTGGTCCGATTCCGTTGGGGCTCGCATCTTGTCGGGACCTCAAAGCTATTTCCATGCCTGCTAACTTATTTGAAGGTGTTATGCCAACATGGCTGGGCAAGTTGGCTCATCTAGAATTGATTTCCTTGGGTGAGAATAACCTTGTTGGCTCAATTCCTTCCGCACTTGGCAACCTCACTTTGCTAAGTGTCTTGAGTATGTCAGTGGGAAAACTGACAGGACCTATTCCGGAAACTTTTGGACAGCTGGGCCAACTATCGGATCTACGTCTCGGAGACAATCAGCTAACGGGACCTATTCCTGCTTCCCTTGGCAACCTTTCTGAGTTATCAGTGCTGTTGTTGTATGGAAACATGTTGGATGGGTCATTGCCTGAGACAATTGGTAACATGGACTCCTTAGTGAAACTTAGGTTTCAAGAAAACCGCCTAGAGGGTGATCTCAGCTTTTTGTCCATTCTTTCAAACTGTAGGAAGCTCTGGTTTCTTGACATCTCGTCCAACAATTTCACTGGTGGCCTTCCTGGCTATGTAGGGAATCTGTCAAGTCAGCTGGAAACTTTCATTGCATCTGAGACCAATTTAGTTGGTAAACTTCCGGCTACGATTTCAAACTTAACCGGTCTTAGAGTGTTGGTTCTTTCAAAAAACCAATTATATGGTACAATTCCAGATTCAATCATGATGATGGAGAATCTGCAATCCCTTAACCTCTACTGGAATAGCTTGTACGGCCGAATCCCATCACATACTGCAATGCTAAAGAATCTAGTAGTATTGCAGCTCCACCACAACAAATTTTCTGGCTCCATACCAGAGGACATCGGCAATCATACCAGGTTAGAAGAAATTAGATTATCTTATAACCAGTTATCGTCAAATATACCCCTAAGTTTATTTCATCTTGATAGCCTCCTTTGGCTTGATTTATCTAAGAACTTCTTGAGCGGCACATTACCGGTTGATATCGGCTATTTAAAGCAAATTTACCACATGGATCTCTCTTCCAACCACTTGACAAATAGTCTCCCAGATTCGATTGGAAAACTTATCATGATGATCAATTTAAATCTGTCGCACAATTCATTCTATAACCATATTCCAGATTCCTTTGACAAGCTGACTAGCTTGCAAACTTTGGACCTATCCCATAACAATCTCTCAGGTTCCATCCCGAAGAACCTGGCCAATTTTACCTTCCTGGCTAGATTGAACCTGTCTTTCAATAATCTACAAGGTCAGATACCCGAAGGAGGTGTCTTCTCCAACATCAGCCTGGAATCCTTGATAGGGAATTCAGGGCTTTGTGGTGCTCCAGATTTAGGATTTCCATCGTGTTTGGATAACTCTCAAAGAACCAATGGTCTCATGCTCAAAATTTTGCTCCCTGCTATTATTGTTGTAACTGGAGCTGTGGCATCCTGCATATTTATAGTAGTCAAAAGAAAAGTTGGGAAGCAGCAACAGATACCAGTTTCTGTTGAAATAATTGACATGATAAACCACAAATTAGTCTCCTGCAATGAGCTCGCTCATGCCACCGAGAATTTCAGCGAGAGCAACTTGTTGGGGTCTGGGAGCTTTGGGAGAGTTTTCAAGGGAACACTGAGCAACGGTTTGGTGGTTGCGGTGAAAGTGTTGGACCTGCAGCTGGAACATGCCACTAGGAGCTTCGATGTGGAGTGCCATGTGATGCGCATGGTGCGGCACCGCAACTTGTTAAGGATTCTCAACACCTGCTCCAACCCAGAATTCAGAGCACTGGTGCTTCAATACATGCCCAATGGCAGCCTAGAGACGCTCCTACACTACTCTGAGGGCACAAGGCACTTGGGAATCCTCGAGAGGCTGGGCATCATGCTCGACGTGTCAATGGCAATGGCGTATCTGCATCACGAGCACCACGAGGTTATCTTGCACTGCGACTTGAAGCCCAGCAACGTGCTGTTCGATGATGACATGACGGCGCATGTTGCGGACTTCGGCATTGCAAGGTTACTATTAGGTGATGACAGCTCTATGATCTCCGCGAGCATGCCTGGAACAGTTGGGTACATGGCACCAGGTACTAGCTGGCACTTGTAATATTTCGTAATACTTCTTGTTAAACCTTTCATCAACCATGCATTGAAATTCATGTTTTTGTTGAGCAGAGTACGGATCCCTTGGAAAAGCATCACGGAAGGGCGACGTGTTCAGCTATGGTATCATGCTTCTTGAAGTCTTCACAAGAAGGAGACCCACGGATGCTCTGTTTGTTGGAGGACTGAGCCTTCGGGGATGGGTCGATCAGGCGTTTCCAACTGAGCTAGTCCGGGTGGCGGATGGTCGGCTTCTATTACCGCAAGGCTCTTCTTCTTCAAGCCGTGTCTTAGGCGATGGCTTTCTTGTGCCAGTATTTGAGCTCGGTTTGCTGTGCTCCAGCAACTCGCCGACAAGAGGATGACGATGAGCGAAGTGGTCGTGAGGGTCGAGAAGATCAAAACTGACTACATCAAATGGACAAGCAAAGTCCCGGAGAATCGAGTGCAGCCAAGTGACCCATGAAGCACCCCTGTCTCCATGTGTGGATATTATGTTCCGCTCAGTCCTTCTTCACTAAGGAGTAAGGACAATATCAGTTGTATAGTTCGATCTACGCTTTGTGCCTTGGTTGATGATTTCAGGATTAGATTGCTTTGTCGTGTTGGATCAGTTCATCAAAATGCCTGAAAGGATACAATGCTGGAAATGCCTAGGGACCTCGTTGGGTTTCTCTGGTTGAAGCTGCATATGCGATGTCTGAAATATTTTCTCCGTTTGTTTTTGTTTAATGATGGATTTGTGGGAAAATTTGTGCAATAAAGACATATGTATACCGTTAGAATCAGTACTACTTGCATATCCTGTTTTTTTTGACGGGTTCATATCCTGCTGTTAGTATATCGCTAGTACTCCATTTTCCATTTTGCATTTTGCAACATCTAAGCAACATCCAGTTCACCAGTTGCCATGGAAGCGATATCTTTGATCATGGAAACAATATATTTATGTTTGTGTAAGAGCCAACAAGTAAACTAATTAGCTGCACCAGACATAATGTCATTACGGTTGTAAACCGATTCTCTTTGCACGGAAGCAAATTGTGTGGAAAATAATTGATTTGATCACCGTGTTTGTGGAAATCTATTTATTTACATACGGATGCAACTTTGTGTGGCATTAATTGATTTATGGAAGCATTAGTTAGAAACAAAATCAAATTACTAGTTCAGAAAATGGACCAATCGCACGTTCCAGATAGAGCTGATCGTATTGGTAGTCCATTTCCTAGCGCTCCCCTTTCAATGTAGATTTACCTGTTCCTGAAATAATACGTGTATAAAAAGCAAATATTGCCTGATACTTTCTTTAACAAGTTTTGATTTCGCATTAGTTGACCACTATCTTAGAAGTGTTAATTTTGGAATTATTAATGGATTCGGTCATTCATTTTATATCGATCTTGGCGTCCTATAAATAGCACAAGGCCTTGAGTCCATCGTATCAGGTGTGCTTGTGAACATCAATCAGAACTCCCTACAGGTTCGGTCGTTCGGGGGCCAATATGAATATGAAGTTAGCTCCTAGAAAAAAAATTCTGCCACTTAGAGGGTCCAATGCTAAATAAAGGAATATCTCCTCGGGTAGTAGGATATCCTCTTTAAAAAGTAGCTTTGTCCCATCTCTGCTATAGCTTGAAGCAGTCCCAGGGCCAGCATATTCAGGACCAATACGTTGTTGTATCGATGTGGATATTTCTCTTTCTAACCACACAATTACGAGTACCTCTATTGTGATTCCCAAAAGGAGGCTCAAAATGGGTAGAATCGATATGAGTCCATAGACTTCTTTTAATAATTCTGATTCTATTATTTACGCTCCTTGGATGCCATGCGTTCTCTGTGCACTGTAAGAATGCCTATGTACTCCGTATCTGTCTGTAGCATATTAGTTATACCCATCTCTTTACAACAAGAATTATAGTGATGCAAATCGTTTTACTAGATTATTTTCTAATATTTCTTTGTATGTGCTTTCTTAATGATTGAGAGATCAGGTGATCGCTAGCTAGAAGAGATCAAAGGTACTGAAGAATACACTGGTCCTCCGATAATATTGTGCGTGAGAAATAAATGTGACGGCGACACCTGTTAGTGTTGTGCAACAATGTGGCCTGGTAGACACTGCTGGAAGAATCTAGATGATTGCAGGAGTGTATGCCCGTATAATAAGCAATCATTGCCATTACCAATGGCCCCCAAGCAAATCAAGATGTAGTCCCCAACCCGCAATTTACTCGCAAGATGAATAATAATAATAATATATTTGCATGAGGCATTCAACATGTAGGAATATTTGTATATATCTTGGCATCAGAGATCTCTGCTACATCAAATGAAGTAGAGACCCGGAGAGTTTCTATGTTTGGTACCTTTGATTGACAATTTCAGAATTATAATGCTTTGTTGTGCTGGATGAGTTCATCAAAATGCCTGAAAAGTGTAACGTAAGGATATACAATTCTGGAAATGCCTGGGCACCTATTTGGGATGCTCTGCTTGAATTAAGCTGCCTATCGAGTTTTGACTTTTTTCTCCTTTTGTCTTTCTGTTCATTTATGGACTTCTGGGAAAATTTGTCGAATGGACCCGTGTATACCTTTACATTCAGTATTACATGCATCTCCTGCTGTCAGTATATCAAGCATTCGCTTGGAAACTGCAATTTCAGGATCTTCCTTTTATCAAGAAGATTACCGGAGAGTTATCCACATTACCCAAATGTCATATCTGAAATGTTTTCCCCATATGTCTTCTTCTTTTTCTGATAGACTCCTGTACTATTTTGTTAAAGCAAGCTGCAACATTCTATATTTGAATCATAGTTTAAATAGCCCCGCTAGATGTAAATAAATCCATGTACAAGTTTCAGCTATATTCCCATTTAGCCCCGTTATACTTGTTTTGAATGATTACCACTATTTGTGATAGCCCGCTATTTAAGACATTGATTTGAATATGCTGCTGTCTTAGTCACTCTTTCTTGAATATGTAATTTGGCTTGGCTCCCGTTTTGGTGGTGTACACTTGTACCGATGATTCCGGATACGTTGGCTTCTATAGCTGAAATTCGTGTATGACCTAGTACCTCGGGGCAATTGATATACTCTCTCTGTTAGTAAATATAAGATATGTTTTAGCCTTTCCTGACCCACTAGTATCTAGACACGTTTTAGTGTCACATGATATGCGCACTAAAACACGTCTAATTATGCGCGGATCAGAAATGGCTAAAAAAAATATTTAGAAACAGACGGAGTATGTTTTTGTTTGCCAAAATGTTTTATATTGTGGGACAGATGTTGTATTTGCTAAGTGAAAGGAATCTGTAGCAGAATACGAGTCTGTATACATCTCGGAGTTATAAATCCCTTTGCATAAAAAAAACAGCCCGGAGTTATACCAACCTATACGTTACCTTCCTTGGCCAACGCAAAAAAGAAGATAAGAGACCGTGCGTGCCAAGTTTCGTCCCACTGGCACCCATCTGAGACCGTCTACGTACCATGCACGGTCGAGATCGATCGCCGATCGGGGAATCGTCCCCACCGACTCGGCCTCTGCCTCCGTGTCCTGCACGAACTCCCGCTCGACCGATTCTTTACCTTCCACCTATATATACGCTACGCGGCCTCCACCAGAAGCATATGCAAAAGAAAACGAACGCGAATCCCCCAGCGATCTCGAGCGCCAGAGCCCACACACCCGCCACCGCAGCCGTGTCGTCCACCAGCACCAACACCGTCGACGTGGCGCCGCCAGAGTTCGAGCCCAAGGTGTCGCCGCCGCCACCGCCCTTCGCATCCGACCGGTGGGCCGCGGGCGGCGCCTCCTCGTCCGACGAGGAGGAGGACGTCAAGAAGGCCACCAAGAAGCGCGCGCCGTCGGCCAAGAAGAGCACCAGGCCCAAGGGCAAGGACAAGTACCTCGCGAAACCCGATTTCATGCCCGGCGGCGCTCCCACCGACTTTGACGACGACGACGCGCTCCCGCCGGCCGCCTTCGACCCGTTCGCCGACGAGGCCGCCGCGGACGGCGCGGTTGCCGGCGCCGGGAACGCCGGGGACGACGGACGCGTGCACCTCCGCGTGCAGCAGCGCAATGGCAGGAAGACGCTGACCACGGTGCAGGGGCTCAGCACCGGCTACAACTACGCCAAGGTGCTGCGGGACCTCAAGCGGGAGCTCTGCTGCAACGGGACGGTGGTCGAGGACAAGGAGCTCGGCAACGTCATCCAGCTGCAGGGCGACCACCGCAAGAAGGTCGCCACCTTCCTCGCCAAGGCCGGGCTCGCCAAGACGGACTGCATCAAGGTCCACGGCTTCTAGGAGCTTCGCGAGATCCATCTGTGGTGTGCCCGGAGGGTTTAGTTTCGAGTCTGCTAGCTGTTTAATTTCAAGTATTTTAATTCGTTTGCTATCGGGTTTGGTGATTTTTAGTTTACGCGTTGAGTTTATTTAGCCATAATGGCTTGCAGTTGTCAGCTTGATCGTGTAAGGGCTTGTATTTTTGCTATATCAATAATAATGCAGACTTTTATATGAATTACCTTGTTGATGTTTTCTTGATGATTACTCCAATTTAGTAAATTCCGGGATAAAGATCGATGATTTATTAGAAGGTGATCATAATAAAATAAAACTTATTTTTCATGATACACATTTTTTTTTGAAAAAGTAGTTGATTTGGATTGAGTTGGTTTCATATCTAGCAAAATAGCCGCAAAACCAAAATACACCTAAACCCACCAAACGACAATCCCCTTTTTTCTTTTCTTTTGATTATATCGAAATCGAATAGACGAACAAAAAATATTAGAAGCGGAATTTATCAACCACATGCTAAACACACTTCAGTGATAGTGCCAAAATCTTGTACAAAGGTAGGTGGATTAGAATTGAGCTCTCTATAACATAACCGCCACAACTATACTACCTCCATTCCCAATGAATAAGACGTACGTTTTTCGAGATTTGCGTTTGACTAAGAATTAATCCATGTATATAATGAATATTTGATATAGATTGGTATCGTTAAAAGTGTTTCTCAATACGAATCTAACAATACCAATTATGTACTACATAATTGAGATTTTGTTACTCAATTTTTTCGGTCAAAGTTTATCTATGCGCGTGTATTCATTGAAACGGAATGAGTACAAAATTGCCACCAGAGAAAGGCCGTTGCAGCAAGGGCTTCAAAATGTGATGACTCTCTTTCTTGGAATTGGACCTCTTTTGGAGAATACTTTGATGCTTCTACTTATGCTGGCTAGTTTATTGGTTGGCAGCATCAAGAAATATTGACAAGCTATAACCTTCCTTAAATGCAAGCTTGTTATGGCTAGTCATGCATGGAAAGATCCTCGATGCATCCTCGCGTTGGGTGGCCTCATAGTCCAACCTGCTAATTATGCCTCTTGAGTCATGGATTTGTGATTGACGTTTGCAAAGATTGTCCGTACTCACTAGAGGTATTGAGAACGTAAACGCTCGGCTTTGCTGATTAGTTTGCTATCGGGTTGGCTGTTTGCTGATTTTTAGTTTACGCGTTGAGTTTACTTAGCCATAATGACTTGCAGTTGTCAGCTTGATCGTGCCAAGGGCTTGTACTTTTGCTATATCAATAATAATGCAGACTTTTATATGAATTGCCTTGTTTGATGTTTTCTTGATGATTACTCCAGTTTGGTAAATTCCAGGATGAAAGATCGATGATTTATTAGAAGGTGATCATAATAAAACAAAAATTGAGAACTTATTTTCATGATACACATAACCTTGTTTTTGAAAAAGTAGCTGATGTTGATTGAGTTGGTTTCATATCTAGCAAACTATGGCACAAACCAAAATACACCTAACAATCCGCCACATGATGAACCCCTTTTTTCTTTTGATTGTATCGAAATCAAATAGATGAACAGAAAAATTAGAAGCGGAATTTATCCACCACATGCTAAAAACCCCAAAAGTATGTGGATTATACAAAGGTATGTGGATTATAATTGCACTCTCTATGACATAGCGCTAGAACTATACAAATGTGACACCAGAAAAAGGGCTTCAGAATGCGAGTTCATTGATCTTTGGAGCTTTTGCTCTAAAACCCCTAAAACGATCCCCGTCTTGATGAACGTTTATTGGAATTGGACTTCTTTGGAGAATACTCTGATGCCTCCACTTATGTCGGCTAGTTTATTGGTTGGCACTTGGCAGCATCAAGAAATATTAAAAAGTTACAACCTTCCTTAAATGCAAGCTTATTGGCTAGTCATGTATGGGAAGATCCTCGATGCATAAAACCTCGCAAGCATGGGGTGGCCTCATAGTCCTCCAACCTGCCAATTATGCCGCTTGAGTAATGAATTTGTGATTGACATTTGCAAAGATTGTCCGTACTGTCAGGTGATATTTACGACTGCTTCCCCATCCCTCCTCTGGTTGCTCGGTCCCCAACTGTGAACCTTTTTATTTACAAAGGGAATATATTAATATCGCGAAGATACCAATTACACCTAACCTCTGCAACAACGCAATGGCTTAGCGGCATTACTGATGCACGCAGCTAAAAACAAAAGAAGAAGAAGAAGGAAAAAAAGCAAAGTCCCGCTACAGTGATCTATTCCTTGTAGCTGCAGAACAAACACTACCATGACAGCAGCCGAAGTCCAAATACTCCAGAAGCAACGCCTCCAAGAAGGAAACAATGCACAAGTGCCGTCGTCGCCCGATCAAAGATCATAAGTTTTCACCCTGAAGAAAGTCTAATCTCTCAAAACAATGCCTTCAACATGGCCATTGTCAGGCACAACCAATTAAGGCCAGACCTTGGATTTTCACCCTGAGATATAAGACTTCGTACTACTCCTATGCTGCCACCCCCACTTGCCGATGCCGCTACTACAAGTCTCAAATCACCAAGCAAATTCTTCATCGCCCTGAGGTCGATCCACCAATACTAGTCCTCAGACCTCAGCCGGCATGACATTCTCAGCCCCTGACTTCACCATGGAACTGGAAACATGTCCCATGATGCAACCGACATGAAACTTCGCGCTGCTGTCTCTTGGAACCATGACCGAATCCCATCCGATCCAGCAATCTCTAGGCATCAGGCGCCCAATGGAGACGGTGGAGCCTTCCGGAACTCGTCGTCAGGGCAGATCAATGAGTGCAGGCTTCAAGAAGAACACCGTCTTGGTGTAAGAAGAATCCTAAGACCACCACCTCGACATGGTGCCCTTGCGCACGGTAGGGCAAACCGCCTTTATTCCGATCGAGGACACAATATACTCCGGCCACAAACCGCCTGGTCTAGGCAAGCCACGCACAGGCTATGGCCAGAAGACCCCGTGCACTGCCCATCTCGAAAGGCCAATGGACACAGCCTCCGCCACGTGCCGCCAAACGACCCATCGTCGTGACGATGGATCTTGATGGGATCTAGATTCGCAGTTGCGCCCCCTACACAGATCACCGCCGTGCCCGTCGAAGGAGGAGATCGGCGCCGCCGTCTCGACTGGTATCTCCGCCCCGTCCGCCGCCCACGACCTGTAGCCACGCGCCGCCCCAGCCTTGCATGGTCGCCGTCGCGAGTTCTGCTCGCGGGGGGGGGGGGGGGGGGGGGGGTGGGTCGGGGGGTCAGCGACAATAGGGTTTTCCCTTGGCGCCTCCCTAGGGAGAGACGCGAGGGAAGTTCTTTGTGTCCCTCACCCACTGACCACTGTGAACGTTTGGTGGGAGGGGTTCATTGCACCCCCCTCTCAGCCACCAAAGGTCGGAAGTGTAGTGGCAATCTTATCTATACTTTGTGGCACATATGGAAGGAAAAGAATAGAAAGGTGTTTAATGGTGTGATTAAAACATACCCCAAGGCCCGAGGTAGCGGAGCACACTCTGGCAGACATCGGCCATCACAAATCTTGCAAGTTTATACTTCGCGAGTAGTTATTATGCAGTGGGGGAGGGGGTTGCGTTGAACCCCAGTTTAAAAGCCTAATATAAATTTTGTACAACACAGGTATCTTTCTTCTAACCGAAAGGAAAATGTTCCTTCTATTAGTTGGAAATAAAATACCTCCATACCAACTTTTTTTGAGCTTGAGTCCTCCATAGCAACTTTTTTTTTGAGCTTGAGTCCTCCATAGCAAGTTTAAGACAGTACATTTTTCTGCCTATTTTATAGGTGTTATGGCATGTTCGTAAAAAAGCATGGTCCACACGTTTGTACATATTTTTTATTTGTAAAAGAAAAAGAAACCTATCTTGTCGATTGGTGAAAAAAATTTCAATGATAGAACATGGTATGAGGTTGTGAACTTGGAAATATGTCCCCACAAAGTATTTTAGCTGCTAGTTTTTGAATCAATTCTCCTAGAAGAAACAAGAAGCGTTTGGGTAATTTTCAGGAACACAATTTTTCGCCTAACAGTTACTACTTTATTCTAACCGAGTTGTCAAATAAACACAACATCTTTAGGTGACAAAGAAACTCTCATTCTCACATCATCATCCTGGTTACCTTTTGTGTTCGACAAAATAGTCTCTGAATCTTTCGCAAGAAACTTGCTTTTATCTCATCCCTGTTTCAACGCACAAGTCACAAACATATGCCAAAATGCATCGTAGCTTCTGAATGGCTCTAAGCTAGACAAACATACTAAAGATCGAAAATGATGGGCGGTGACAGGACAGGAATTGCAGATTACTCCAAATGCTTCAGTAAGAACTACTCCGACTAAGGGCCAAGGAGGGCATCAACATCGGCAACCAACCACACCCTGTGACCGTGAGGTGCGCGCATCAACACGCCCTTTAGACGTCATTACACGCCTGAATGCTTCATTGCGCACGAGACGAGATCACAGTGTCCTCCGGTTGGTACATCTCTGTCATCGTGGCTAGCTCGTCTCCGTTGCCTGTAACGCAGCTTCTCCGTTCTGCGTTCTTGTGCTTCCAAAAGGCCGGCCTTTCCTGCCTCAGAGGGACGACAACAATGGCGTCCTCCTACAAGATGAAGGGGATCTTCAAGGGCTTCAAGATCATCTCGCAGATCTTCGGTAAGTGCTTCTAATGATGCATACTCGTCGTATGGGAGTTTCTGAATTTGATCATGCAGAACAAGAACAGGGACAGACATTTTCAGTGCAGTGCACGCCTTGAATAATTCCTTGCTTCTCTGAACCATCTTTGATCGTTTCCATGTCGCTCGCGTGACTTCGGCCTGCAGCGGCGAAGGAGCAGGAGATGCAGATCGGGTGCCCGACGGACGTCAAGCACGTCGCGCACATCGGCTGGAGCAGCTCCACGGCGGCGCTGACGGGGAACGCGCCTCCGAGCTGGGTAAATCTCACACACCCTGATCGATTCAGTGCATATAAGAGTCTCTGGTTTTCCATCTGCTGATCAACTCGTGATACCGATCGTGATGTACCCGGCGGCATTCTGCGGTGCCTCGCGTTTTCTTCCTAGATGAATGACGTCGCGCGATCGGCTGATTTTTCGTCTCTCGTCAACCTTGCGCCGTCCGCAGGGGCCTCCTGGGCTTCCCAAGGTATGGCCACACGCAGAGGTTCTTGAACAGTCAAACACACATGTGGCTGTGTTCTGTCACCGACAAAATATATGCAGTAATAAATCGAAGGATCGTATGATTCTTGCACAGATTTCGAGACCCGAGACATATCCCCTCTCGGCGCCGTATCTTCTGGTAGCATCTCGGAAGATGCAGCCTCAGCCGCGCCGCCACGGCCGCCGAAGAAGACACGGCGGAGGAGCAACAGAACAACGACCGAATCTCCGGCAACTTCGTCGGTGTCAGAGGACTTGTCAGCTTCCGCCGACGACACCAGAGGTACCGGTGACATGGTGACGCAGTGACCCGGCCAAACCGAGGTCCTGATTGTACAGGCAAGGCGTGTGAGTGTGCTGCGTGCGCTCGACTACTTTTTGTTTGTACTTGAAGTGTGTGCTCGACTGTTGGTGTCGACTTGACTGAGCTGATCCTCGTATTAACCTCGGAACCGTTTGTATATGTACTGATTTGGGTTGCATGTGAGTGGGTTGCAATTAACCGCTCGAACAGTGGATAATTGTAAACGTGCTATGTCTTGTTATTTACTAGTTACTCCCTCCGTTCAAAAATATTTGACGTTGATTTGTGTAAATATGGATATATCTACACACTAAAAATAAAGATATGTCAAATATTTTGAAACGGAGGGACTACAAACTTACACGACGTGTCAATTGGTATATACTAGTAGGGACGCGGCGAGGAAGAACGGGAGCGACATTTGTTGCGACGCTCGCGAGAGGCGGAGGGGCTAAGCTACGGTGGCAGCGGCCGCTGTAGGGCTGTCAGGACCCCTCTCTCCGAATCCTATAACAGTTAGACAAGACACTAATGGTGAATATACGATGGAGATGGAAGCTCGCCCTGTCACCGACCAGCGCCCAAGATTTACCATTTATGGCCTAATTTCTATGTCGGTTAAAACTATTGTTGTTCATTGTTCTTATTTCGCCTTGCTCTGCTCTCCCTGGAATGTTATAAACCGATAGTAGATGAAAAGGAAAACAAGAAGGAACAAGCTATTGCATTAGCTAGTGTTTGCTCCTCTTCCATTGTATGGTACAGACTCTATCGAATCCTATTTATTAGTAAAAAATTCCAATTAGAGTTCCAATTTGCATCGATTTCTTCGAGTTCTCACAGTGGTATTAGAGCGACGGGTCAATCGTTGGCGGCGAATCGAGCAGCGGAGAGTTTGGTGGTTTGGTTCCCGAGTAAAATCACATCCCTAATTCCCTATTCATGGCGGTGGTGCGTGGTGTGGTGGCAAAACCGAGGCGGTTAATAGTTGAGGTGAATATCTTGTTAGAATGGTGCGGTTGCTTGAACTCGCGTGGTAAAATCCTCCACCCAGTTCGATCCATGCGTCATCACAGGCAATCAGCAGTTAGATCTAGGTCAGGTTGGCTTGCTGCTGCCCTAAATCGATTTTTTTCCATTAGTCATGGCAAGTTAAAGTGATTATAATCATACTAAAATTTTATACTTATGTGTATTATTCATATTGTGATTTCAGTAATATCATTTGTATATTACTTAGTTAGAATTGTTAATCCTATAATAATGTTTCCCAATATTTCTTATTTTTATGCTATGTTGTTGTAACGTATATGAGTTTTACTTAGTTAGCATTGTTAATCATATAATAATGTTTCCCAATATTCCCAACTTTTTTTGCCTTTTGAGAAATTGCACTTAGCAAGTTAGATAACCACCTTAATTAAATGTGATAACAAAGAAGGCATTATGCAAACCTCCTTGAATTAGTTTTACAAAATGAATTATATAATGTATATGTGTATTATTGTGTGAATGTTCTTATTTGTTTTTAATACTGTTAAATATATTGGAAGAGATTACAGAGCATAGAGCTAACAACTATCTTAATAGAAGTGTGTAGTATAGGGCTAGGTAAGCAAATATATAGAAACTTCAGAAGTATAGATTTAACAGTTGGCTTGATCATTTTTTTCTATGGACAAATGTGTCTTCAAAATTACAGTGGCTTCAGTGTTAGGTTGACACTACATGATTTCCCGCACGTTTTGGAATGTTAATATTATCAATAATGTCAATATAAATTACTCAAAGACGGATTGCTTGTTAATAGCCGGATTTTAGATAACCTTTATAAAATTATATGTTCACCAAATAAGAAAATGTGGAGCACGATTCGATGAGATGTTACATCCGAAATTGAAGTATAATATGAACATACTGAATTCCTGTGACATCCATATGAATGTGAAATTTTGAATATATTACTCGTTTGCTTACAGAAAATATATTAGCATGTGGACATCAAGCACAAATAATTCTTGGTAGTCTTGGAGAAAATGTAAACGCAACTAATTCCTTAACGGAGAAAATAATAAATTACAGAAACTCAAAGGTGACATTCGTGAATGAATGAACTTGAGCAAAGTTAAAGATGAAAACAGAATGTGGATAGAGACAGTGGCATATGGTAATCCAAATAATATGGATAGAGACAATGGCATATGATCATCCAAATAATATATTTCTTTTCTAATTTGGTATTTTTCTCTATAATTTCGAGCGAAAAAATGTCAGCTACTGGAACCCACTTTATGTCTATTATCATACATTTTAAGTGTATAAAAATTAATGAAGAGCAAGTAAATAGGTCAATCGAAGTTCTTATATGACCGAATCAGGTAATTGTAAATTCAAACATGCAACAAAAACGTTAATATGAATCTTAGGTTATTCTTTTCTGCATATAATAAGAAAGTAACATGTTTGATATAGGAATTTACCTAGGATTGGTGTCAAACACACATACTTTTGTTGGTCCTACATTTCGTAGTAAGGACATGATGACTAGACAAAGAACTTGCAAGAATCAAGTTAATCAACGACATCTTTGGAAAGTAAGTTATTTGTTTAGGTGGAGAAAGACATATCTAACTTATACGAAAGGCAAACATAATAGAATACTGCAAATATGATTTATGACTAATTCCCACAAGAAACTAAAATGATGTGATATTAATTAGACATTGTTGGACACCATTCAGTTATTTTTTTAGATTAACGGTGAGCCTCTTTAGATTTTTTTTAAAACCAAGGGAAAATGTTTTGCCCCAATCTATTAATTAACAAGAAGAGAGTTGCTCGGTTAATTAACAAAAAACCGGGCAAAAACTGTTACCACCAAAACACAAACTAGCAACTCACAAAGCAAGCAACCACCTGACTGACTAGACAAACCAACAAAATCTCCAAGCCTACTACAAGAACGACCTGAAGACATATGGAACACCGCGCTGCAAAGAAGAACCCACAAAACGGATATGACAACCCGAAAAGGGCACATCTATCAAGCAGCCGCGTAAGGTGATCGATTAACGTCTGCGAAGAGCCACTGAACATACAATCAAGAAAAAATTGGGGAATCAGGTGACGACACCAAGCGTGTATGTAGAGAGGATTGAATGCTACACCATCTGGCAAACAACAGTTTTAGGAGATAATGTGAATGATTCCAGACTGAAAATGGACATAAAAAATCAGTAAGATGACGAATGGGAAGTATGTAAGTATATAGCCATATCTAATATCCAGGGGAAACAAAAAAAATAAAGAAATGACACACACTTAGATAAAAATCACCTGCGACAGAACTGCTCCATGGATTCAGACCTCTGCTTGGGGTTGCCATTGATGACGTACATGATCAGCATTGGTTGTTGGTGCAGCTGATATCTAACTCGGGTGAGGATTACACAAACAATTCTGATCCAATAGTATGCGGGCGTCGTCTCAGCAATGTTAGCAGACAGGCGTGTGAAAAAAGATCGATGAGCAAACGATGCAGAGCCCGGAGTGTGCACTGCCGCTATACACCAAACACAATATCAAATATAACTACGAAGAAAGAAACTCATATGGTTTGTATCCCAGTGAAGGGTTGACATCCAAACCTTAAAATTAATTCCCCGGAGGATAAATTATCCACCTTTTTTCCAAGATGGAAGTATATGAAAACATGAACATCTAACTTTCATGGCAGAAAAAGAAAACAAATAATAAAGGTTAGAGATTTGGTGCTGGTACATTTGGGGACGGTTGGACCATAGTAAACAGTGGGTGTTGATTACTTCTCTATTGGGTATCCATAGTTCTGTCAGTCCTCATAGCCGCCATTATCTTCTATTTTCCCGCTTCTCCCTTCCCTCTCTTCCTCTTCCTATAGGGACTTCATATCCTTAGATCAATGGTAGTAGCTAACATCGTTAGCGTTACATGTTTAAATATTGAACATTCAAGTTAAAGTTATGTTTTGTTTGATTCTATATACTTGCTTTTTAGGTAATATGATTCATCGTCCTTCTGTCTTACTTTTTTCTCATGTTATTAATTAATGAGAAATTTGACAAAATGACACACCCCTATGTTTACTGACATGTTGGATCTAGGATCACCTATAAATGACAATCTGTGTTAAAGTGCAAGCAGAATTGTGTCATTTTGTCAAAAAGTATTATTTTAGGGGACATTTTTCAGCGATAAAAAACAGCCAATGTGGCTGGCCCGTTTGACTATCTTAAAATTAGCCCAAAACGCATCTAACCTTGTAACAGTGATTATTCTAGCCATTCTTTCACAGTAGCCCAGCCCAACCCAACTGCCATGGAGACCGTCTAGACGAACGAAATGCCAGCCCGTTGAGTTCGTCTCCCTCTTCTGCAGAGGTCGCAGAGCTCAGTCGTGCCAGCTGCGCCACCGACGGCGGCCGCCCGCCGGGGTTTTCCGCCACGTCGCGGGCGAACTTATTCCACGCCAATACGTAAGTAGATTCCATCTCGTAGCTCTCCTTCCCTCTTGCCCATCTCGTTCTTCACCTCCCTCTCTGTCTCCCGTAGCCCTTCAGGGCTGTGCAAACCCTCCATGAGATGAGACCTACCAACTGTCCAACATGTAGATCGGCGATCAACTTGTCAAGACAATCGCGGACTCAGTTCTTTTTTTACGAAAACGCAAAAAACATTTCGTTTAGATGCATAATGCATTGATAGATAGAAGAGTTATTTACAATCCCATATAGAAGCCAGCCCACACCATACAACTCAACCTAGTGGCCTAAACTAGGAGAGAAGACGAGTCCACGATTTGGAAAGATCATTACATGTTACGCTTTGGATAATGCTAACCGATCCAATACCCTCGGCGAATGGTGCAAGTTGCAACAGTAGCCTGTAGGACGTAGGGTACTCGTGTGTGCCAGTGTGGCTTCGTATGGTGGCGCCTGGCGGCGGCTGCAGCCAGCCAGCATCCAGCATTTTGGAAAGGCCAAATTGCGCAAGTGGAGATAAATTTAGATTCTTTCAAACGAAGCAGCAGATTCCATCTGATGGTGGGTTGTTTTATATTTATGTGTGCTTGGTCTGCAGTTCCAACCTACTGTAAGTTCGTTGTTTGTTTCGGGGCCGGTGAGGCATTCCTTGTCGTAGCCGATGCCGACGCTGATGCTGATGCTCTGGTTGCTAGGAAGATGATGCCCTGCGTTCCCTGAATTTGCCCCTTTTCTGTTCTTGCCGATTTAACTAACAGCCATGGGGTTTAGGTGTACCTTTTAACTAACAGCCATGGCGCGTATTTACTCAGTGATAAAGGCTGGTTGTTGATGAATGGTGAGATTCACATTGACATGTCAGGTCGGCACTGTCAGTATATAGGTCTTCTTTTATGCTCTTACTTCGATTACAGTCCCAATGTCAAAGTACCGTAAATGTACTCACTAGGTGGAAAGCTTGTTTCATAAGTTGACATCCAATATTACTCTGCTCCACAAACCAAACCTTGACTAATAAATGCGGCGCAAACTTCTAATTGTTCCTCACTAGATATTTTTAACCTTGAAATCCTTTCTGAACAACACCTGGTGTTTAAAGAAGGATCTCCTTTTGTCTTTTGTCCATCTTGTTCATTTTACCATCGATATCTCTACAAGCGCCACCAGATTCAGACTGCTGCGCCTTTTGTAGAGGAAAAGAATGTTGCACTTTCTCTACACTTTCGAACCAGTCCTTTTCATGGATGTATTAAAAGTGATACAGTATCCTATATGAACTTTCCAACAAATTCTTATCTCACCATCCACAATATCCAGGTTGTCATCGAACAATTCAGCACATTAAAGATGAATTAAGGATAACAATCTGGCCTGCCAAGTGGGACTTGTTTATGACTTATCCACCGTATTATCTGGAAAGAGACTTTTCCTGGCAGCGCTTAAGATGTATCATGGAACAGAAAAAATGTCATAAATTACTAAATAACGTAGAAGTGACTTTTCAGCCATAATTATATGAATGAGTATCGCGTTCCTACGACACTCTGTCCTTTAGAATGCTACACTGGATGCTAACTGCCTGCTTCTGATGGCGCATGTGGATTTCTAATTTTGTTAGAGAAATATGTTGCTAGTGGCAACCTCCGTAAGACCGTATCATGCAAATATACTACTGAACTGAACTTATTCGTAGCAGACTAAATAATTGGTTTGATTACGTAAGTTTAGATATTTCTGTAAGGTCAGAGATACCCCCCTCTGCTTATTCTGACTGATTAAGAAGGCGTTTGGTACTTTCTAGTAAGTAGGGATTAAACAAATATTAGCTTCTTCTTTAACCTGAGTATTACAGCTTGCTTGTACAGTTCACCCTAGTGACCACATCACTGACGTGTGCATAGGTTAGCAGAATCTCAGATGGTACATTGAATAAGCCAGATCATTACAGGATGAAAGCTTGAGAATTACATAGTCCATATATATTTGATTTCACGCTAGTAGTAACCAGTTATTTTCTACTAATGCCTAGGCAAGTGCCTTTATTTCAGCAGAATGCATCATAGAAACTTGACAACGCTTTGTACTGGGGTGCATTCACGTTCTTAACTTGCACGTCGCTGATAAATTGCACCGAAGCAGATTCACCTCAACTTGAGCTTTAATATATTTCTATACTTACAAAGTGATACAACGTTGGGTCCACTGTCATGCACACTTCAAACTTTCTACTAATTCCAAGGTAAGTGCCTAAAATTCAGCCGAATGTTCACAGAATAGAAATTTGACTTAGTTTTCTACTGAGGTAAGCTGCATATACATTCACATTCAAAAATGGTTCTGCCGAGGTAAGGCATGTATACATTCCCGTTAAGTTTACCTCAACTTGAGCGTTAATATACTGGTAAACCTACAAGGTACTGAAGATATAATGTACACAAAGTCCCCTTCACTGTCATGCGCACTTGAATATTTCTTACTTCTTGTATATTATTTCTGGATAGTTGTATACTTGTTTTTATAGGTTAATGGTATAATTGGACAGCTTGACGACATGATGGAAGTATTGTTCTTAGCTTAGGATGGAGGCGTGTCTCCTTGGCACGAAGCTCTTCAAGCACTTCTGATATAGGAACACGACCACGAGCAAGTGAGCACGCCGAGGCTCAAACTCGGCACGGAGGCGAGACAAGAACTCATAGACACGCTGAAACTGCAAGTCTGACCTCACTATCTGGCAGCATCGGCAGGCACCACAAACAACAGTCATGAGAGAGCCAAGCTGGCGCCAGATGGCAGAGCTCCGTGTGTAGAACTAATCAACATAAGAGTAACCCTGCTCAAGAGAAGGCTGATAGCGCTAAGGTAAGACCACGTCGCAGGAACGGTGCCGAGCCCCATAAACTCAGAAGCAAATTGAGGTAAAACACTCGCAGTGAGAACAACAGCAGCCCGAGCATCATCATTGCACTGAGTGTAAGCAGCCAGATCATACCGGTAGACAGAAAGAGCATCTGAGTGAGCTGATACCTGTTGATCATAAGCTTCAACCACAACATCATCAGTAATCTTGGCTGCATCCCTATCAGCCTGAAAAGCATCGGCGGCAAGAACAGGTGGCGCCGGTGAGATAGGGGCCATAGGGGCGATGTCCCATGGCGGACAGGAGACCTTGCCAGAGGGAACACCCCAAAGCAGAAGGCCACGCATATGGATACGCATAAATCGCGCAAACTCGGCATAGTTGGTGCCATCGAAGATCACATAGCACCAAGGAACAACAACATAGCCTGAAGACGACATGATGTACTTTTTTTTGGTCAACGCTCACAGGGGCTCTCGATCTAGATCGAGATCAAGGCAGAAGGCCCCAACCCACACGAGCAGGAGCAGCAGCTGTTGTGGCGGCGGCGCGGCCAGGGCCGGCAAGGCGACAGTGGGGAGCAGGCCGACAAAGTGGCGGCAGGAGGCGGCAAGGAGAGAGAAGACATGCCTGATTTTGAGCGGAGGAAAGAAAGCAACGGCCGGGCGGATTTAGCGACGGCAACGGCGGCGATAGAGCACGGAGTTGCTACGTGCGGGAGGAGACCCTAACCTGGGATCTGATACCTTGTTGGAGAATGAGTAACAATATTCTCAAGGTGCCAAAGGCCAATACATGTAAGAGTGTGGTAAAGTGCAGAAAAGAGAAAACCCCTTATGGGGATATACAGAAAAGGAGGCTATACATCTCTAACAGTTTTGAACCTTGAAATGCATTCTGAATAGTATCTGAAGTTTAAAGAAATATCTTGTTTTGTCTTTTGCCCATCTTATTCATTTTTCGTACTGTTGCGCCTTTTGTTTTTAGGAAAACAGAATGTTGCGCTTCCGCGACACTTTTCATCTTGTCTTTTTCATGGATATCTTAAAAGTGATCCAGTTTCTTATCTTACAATCTATAATATCCAGGTTTTCGTCGTAAAGTTCAGCACATTAAAGATGAGTTAAGGATAACAATCGGGCCTGACTTATCCACTGTACTATCTGGAAAGAGACTTTCCTAGGAGCGCTAAAGATGTATCATGGAACAGAGGAAAGGTCATGAATTACTAAATATATAAATGTGACTATTCCATCCACGGTTTTGTGAATGGGTATCAACATTCCTACGACACTCTGTCCTTTAAAATGCTAATGTTTTGTGCTTATGAGGACGAATCCATGGAATATGATACTATCTGGAAAGAGACTTTCTTGGTAGTGCTAAAGATGTATCATGGGACTACTAAAACATAAATGTGACTTTTCCAGCCACAGTTATTTGAATAAGTACCTCATTCCTACGACACTGCTGTCCCTTAAAATGCTAATGGTTTGTACTTATTAGGAGGAATCCAAGGAATGTGTCTAGCACTAAAGGTCCACTGGATGCTGATTGCCTGGTTCTGACGGCACATGGGAATTTCTTAATTTGATAGGGAAGTATGTTGCTAGTTGCAACCTCCGTAAGACCGTATCATGCAAATATACTACTGAACTAAAGTTATTCCTAGCAGACTAAAGAACATGTTTGATTTGGTAAGTTCTTGATATTTTTAGAAAGTCAGAGATGCCCACTTTCGGCTTATTCGTAGTTTCTGACTGATTGAGCAGGCGTTTAGTACTTTCTAGGGAGTAGTGATTAAAGAAAGATTTGCTCTCTTGTTTTCATCGAGTATGACAGCTTGCTTTGTACTGTTCACCCTAGTGATCACATCAGTGACGTGTGCATAGGTTTAACGGAATCTATTGACCGTGTGATTGGCAGACTCAGATTGCAAACTGAATGAGCCAGCTGATTAATGATTACAAGATGAAGCTTGAGGATTACATTCCATATATATTTCATTCACGCTAGTATTAACCTGATATTTTCTACTAATTCCTAGGTAAGTGCCTGCATTTCCGCAGAACTTTCACATCATAGAAACTTCTACTGAGGTGCATTCACGATCTTAACTTGCATATCCTGACAAATTGCACTGAAGGTTAACCTCAACTTGAGCTTTCGTATGTTCTGCTAGACATACAAAGTACTGAAGCTATATATAATTTATATTCAATGTTCCCCTCACTGTCATGCTCACTTGAATATTCTTACTGCTTGTTTATTATTTCTGGAAAGTTGAATACTTATTTTTATAATCTAATGGTATGGTTGGACAGCTCGATGGCATGATGGAAGTAGTGTTCTTAGCTGACACAGTCACAGAAGAGAGTGATGTACGAACTATTTTATATATAATCGAACCAGAGATCTTGCAGTACAAGAACAGTACTCATCCTAGGTAGTCTATCAACATGGAGAGAGGGACCAAGCAAAGCCCTTTCTTCCTCAGATCACTACACTCATACAGCTGCTTCTCATTGTTATTTCCACCGCTGATCACTTCTTGAACCGCACCTGCAGTCGCCTGCTGCCGTGAACCCACATCGAGGAAATACTTGGCCTGCAATATTTCAGGAGTACACTATTGTAAGATAAACACCTAGGTTCTGACGAAGAAAGAGATGATAGTGATAGTTCACAAGCATACCAACTGGGTGGTGTTCATCTCCTTTGCATCCATGGTTTCCATTGACTTCATGTACAGATCATACATGCTGGTTACCTGTAGAACAAAAATCATGATCATGTCAGACCTAGCTGGAAGAAATGCTGAATGTTATGTACTATTATTCAACAAGCTATAACTGACTAGAGGAAGTTCTTTGTTCCCTACCTTAGGGTGAGCCGCGGAAGAGCAAGCGGTGTCCTGCAAAGAGTCATCTTCGTCATCTTCGTCCATCAGGTCCGACGTGATGAAGGAGTCATCTTCGTCGTCCAAGGAATCAAAGGAGGAAGAGAAGCGAGAGGAGAAGCTACTCTCAGAGGCTCCTCCTCCTTGACAACCCATCTCCTGGCGGTTGTTGGACGACGCCAGGAAGCCTCCTTGAGGACCCATCATCTCCTGTCTGTTGTTCGACGACGCCAGGAAGTCCGCGAAGTGCATCGCCCAGCTGCTCTCACCAGCAGACATGGATGTGGCCGCTGGTGCCACTGCCGGGCTGATGCATGAAGAGTGTGGTGATGTTGTGCTCTCCATTTGTATCAGAAACCGCAAGCTTTCTACACACAGTAGCAGGCTAGGTGCCAGCGGTGCTGAAAGCCTGATCTAGGTGTTGAGTTCTTGGACGGAATGCTCGGCACGGCTCGTGCTGGCCGTATATATAACTCCGGGCTCCGGTGAGAAGGAGTGGATATGAATGGAAGTACATGAGCATGACCTGTCTGTCAGACACTGGCGCCCGTTAAAAGAAAAACTTCTGCAGGAATCTTATCGCTGTGGCTTCTATTCTAATCCTGCAATGATCTCTTTAATCGAGAATTATTCTGTAGTCTGCACTCATTTTGATCTCTATCATTATATTCTTCGGAGATTGGGCCCCAGGCAGCAGTTGGAATGCATAGCCGGCTGGTGATACACCGAGAGCTACACTTCACCTACGGTAGCTTCTCTCTGCCAATCAGAACGTCGTAGCTATTGTTTATCTGTGTATTTTTTGGCTGAAACTTTAGTTAACTAATGTTGGGTTTGTGGTTAGGATAGATGATACATCATTAGTAGTACTAGTAGCACCATGTGTGCCATGTTTTCTATATATGAACGGATGGATGGGAGCTTTTGCACCGACTTTCTGAGTAGTGATGACGAAAAGGTGCAGAGATACGGTACAGTTCATCGTGATCATGCTGTTGCAAATTGCGTTAGCCACGGACCAATGGCAGTCATGGGTTTCATGGAGTGGTCGTCGCGCCTAATACGATCCTGTGGTGATCACGATAACGCAAAAGAATCACAGGATCTGATATATCGACGGTATCGCGCGAAACCATAGTTTAATTATCTCGTGGAGCTTAACTCAAATGAGCATACGTACTAACTGTCTGCACATGCCTAGCTGTGCATATTTGCAACGCACTTTTGCTGTTTTTTTCTGTACGGGTCACAATGTTGTAGAACGCATTGTATCCATAACAAGTTTGCTATTTTCAAGCTGATGAAAACGAGCCATAATTTAGTGCTATTTTTAACCTAAGAGATTATGCCACACTCGCTATACAGGGGCGGACCCAGAAACAATTAGGAGTGGGGGCAAATCAGGTGACTGGGGGCAATCTTAGTATAAATTTGCAAAATATGAAGAAATTTATGTAAATTATGAACAAATACTATAGGAATTCAAAAATTTGAGTGGGGGCCAAGGCCCCCACACAGCTACACTTGGGTCCGCCCCTGTCGCTATAATCATAAGGGTCAAATCATCATAGGCTATATATACTGAGGGCAAAATCGTCTTTTCAACAACCACTCACTACCAAGGTACCAAAGGTCAACTGACGGTATTGGTCACTCTATAGCAAACTGTAAAAGAAAAAATGAGGAAATTTTCAGACACATGAGCGAGCAACCAAGTTTTAGGTGGTGTACACAGAATTTTCTCGTTTAGAAACAGACACGTATTTCGGCCGTCCTAGGCCCACGCTGAGGTTGCGTCTTGTATGATGGCCCAGTTATTTCAATGTTTCAGTTATGCGGCCTCGATGTTGCACCCCATGCATGTGCTCTGCAACCATAGATCGAGTGCTAGAGGCAAAATATTCACACTTGGTTGGGCACGGCATGCCGCCGGCACCACGCCTGCGTACGTAGTGTAGCACGATAAGAACAACTTGAGCACATGACTCGCCTAATAAAACTATGCGAATTTAAAGGGCTATTACAAAAAGAGAGGTTTAGTATATTTGGCCTCTATTAGCGAGCTGAGCTGCATATGTAGGGCTCCAAAAGGCGATTTTTACAGGTGCATGCATCCTTCCTTGAAAGTTTCTTTTTGCGGCTCGTCCGCCCGCACAATCGAAGACCTCGCCGAAAATTTGCCCACACTGATCATGATTGAATTACAACTGGCCGTATCGAAGTTCACCGGCCGAATCATGCCCAAACTAAGCATGGTCGAGGCCGGTGGCTCACCGGCCCCTGCTAGCCGCGTCAGCTGGTCGTTGGCTCATGCCAGTTTATTGCCATCATGGCCCACATCCACGGCCTGCTCCTATGTGGCAGTGAACCATGCATGTCCCCAGTCGTAAGAGTGGAAGATGGCATGAGGAGGAGGACCCGGTTTCTAGTGAAGTGCTTGATCTTATGGCAGGGGCGGAATGCACCGAATGTTGGGTATTCGTACGAATACACCTTCATGTCCCAAGACAGGGACATTTTTTGGCTCTAAATCTTGGGTATTGCGAATACACCTGCATACCCAGCGCCGCCTCCATGGCCCCCATGGCAGGGACGGACTGCACCTACATACCCCCAGACCCGCCTCTCGAAGTGGGGTGTTCTGGCGCTAGAGAAGGAGGAGGCACGACGGGCTTAGAGAGATGAGGTGATTTGATGAGGGCCACAAGCGAGGCGGCATGGGAGCGACACATGTCTGGTGGTTCGACCAGTGCAGGGGGTGGCGGGAGTAGAGGTGGAGGGGGAGGGTGGTGTGTGTGTTTTTTGTCTCCTAGCTTGTAGGAATCGAACGGCCCCAGCGGTCGGCGGTCCACCGCTAATTGGCCCTCTCCATCTAGAGATGCTCTAGTGTCCTCCGTGTCGAACACTCTGAGCTTTGCGGTGCACGGCGGCGGCTGCACGCATTAATTCCCACATGTGGAAGCTATACCCTTGCGTCGGATGCATGGCGTCGAGCACCCTGCCGGATGCTTCCCATACATGTTGTGCTGGAGGGTGCCATTACCTAGCTAGTCGTTCCATCTCATCTCATTCTCATCCGGAAGAAAGCAAGTCAAAGCGCGGGGCGGCCGGCGGGGCTACGTACGTGGCTCCCCGGCGACCGCAGCCATGGTGGTCCTGTGGACGATAAACAGCCACCACCTAATGTATTGTTGGTGAATGCTGAGAGCCTGAGACCGTTCTTCTTTAGCGCAACAAAATCGGAAGCTAGGCCTCGACCCTCACTTGTTGGACCTTTATAAGTTTATATACACAGGCGAGGCGAGCAAGAAAATTGACGGGAGCGCCTATACCACGCGTCACGCGAAGCTCCGCTTCGCTTCGCGTACCTGTTCGTATACGCGACGAGCTAATGGGCCAGGCCCAGTGACTTCTTCGATCGCGCAGCGCGCGACTGCTTCTTCGTTCATCCGTGCACACTGCTTCGTTCGTGTTGTGAATAGAATGAAAACTACTGCTTTATTGATCTGGCCAGAGGCCTATTTATACATGGAGTAGGTCGGTTACAAAGTGGCAACTGCCTAGCAGTTTGTACATATGAAAAACGTGGGGAAAACTATGTCGGTGCTTCTAGGAGACGGTTGCTCTTTTCCACTTCTACAGGCGTGATGTTTGGTTCTCAACACTCCCCCTTGTACAAGCTGCTTCTCTTGTATCTTGTACTCCTTGTATAATCTTGAGAATATTTTGTCTTTGATCAAAAGCGTATGTTATAGTGAATAACTCCCCCAAAAACCCTGTGGGAAAAATATGAGGAGAATAGTATTTGATATGTTGTGAAAAACTCCTTTAAAACCCGGTGGGAAAAGTAAGGAGAAATGATACAACATATAATGGTCATTGTCTCTTTATAACTTATATGAGAAAACCTTAAAAGGATAAAACTCATTGCTAAGTTTAGATGACAATTAATATGTCTTGTATACATCCGTTAAAAACCCCGGTGGGGAAAATAGGAGATATGACATACATTCTTGTGTTGATATTACCTCATTAAAAACCTTGATGAGAACCATGTGAGTAAACTCATAAAGGGAAAAAGAGTGTAATATAATGTTTGAATGGGTTATAGTTCAGAGAGATACTCCCCCTGATCCTTGCAATCACGAAGTCGTCGCATACCAATTCCATGAACAAATTTTTCAAATGTTGAAGCTGGTAGAGACTTTGTGAATAGGTCAGCGAGATTATCGCATGATTTAACTTGCAAGATGTTTATATCCCCACTCTTTTGTAATTCATGAGGATAAAACAATTTAGGTGCAATATGTTTAGTGATATTGCTCTTTATGTAACCCGTTTGCATCTGAGCAACACAAGCAGCATTATCTTCATAGATAATGGTTGGAGATTCGATAGAACCTTTACCACATGATTGTTGTATGTGGTTTATCATCTGCGAAGCCACACGCATTCGCGTGATGCCTCATATAGTGAAATTATTTCAGAATGATTGGTGGATGTAGCCACTAGAGTCTGTTTGGAAGACTTCCATGAGATGGCTGTCCCACCGTGTAGGAACACAAAACCGGTTTGTGATCTGGCATTATGGGGGTCTGATAAATAGCCAGCATCTGTATACCCAATCATATCAATGTCCAGATTTCTCTGAAACTGAAAGAATAGGCCAAGATCCTTTGTGCCTTGGAGATATCGAAAGATATTCTTAACTCCTGCCCAATGGCGTTTAGTGGGAGCTGCGCTATGTCTAGCTAGTAAATTCACTGCAAATGCAATATCAGGCCTGGTGCAATTTGCAAGATACATAAGCGCTCCAACAGCACTGAGATATGGAACTTCTGGTCCCAATATCTCTTCTCCATCACCCCTTGGTCTAAATTGATCTTTCTCTACGTCTAGAGATCGAACAGCCATGGGAGTTTTGGATGGATAGGATTTGTCCATATTGAATTTCTCCAATATTTTCTGGATATAGGCGGTTTGATGAACCAAAATACCTGAGGGAAGGTGCTCGAGTTGCAATCCCAAGCAAAATTTGGTTTTACCCAAATCCTTCATCTCAAATTCCGTCTTGAGGTGATCGCGTGCTTCATCAATATCTTGTGTGTTGCCAATGATGTTCAGATCATCAACATACACTGAAATAATGCAAAATCCAGTTGCGGACCTTTTGATGAAAACACATGGGCAATCATTATTATTGGAGTATCCCTTTTTCAAAAGGAACTCACTAAGTCGGTTGTACCACATGCGTCCCGACTGTTTTAAGCCATATAAAGACTTATTTAGTTTTACACAATATGCGTTGCGTTTTGCGTTTGGATTCGGGACTGAAACTCCATCGGGAACTTTCATGTATATGTCCGAATCAAGTGAACCGTAAAGGTAAGCGGTCACTACGTCCATCAACTGCATAGATAGACGATTTTGTACTGCCATTGAAATAAGATATCGGAAAGTAATACCACTCATTACTGGAGAATATGTTTCATTGAAATCAATGCCTGGTCTCTGCGTGAAACCTTGGGCTACAAGCCTTGCTTTATATCTCACCACCTCATTGTTCTCGTTCCTCTTACGGACGAAAACCCATTTGAATCCCACAGGGAAAACTCTGGGAGGTGTAGGTATTGCTTCGGTGAATACCTTTCTTTTATTGAGCGAGGCTAATTCAACTTGGATTGCATCCTTCCATTTAGGCCAGTCGGAGCGTTTCTCACACTCTGCCATGGTCTTTGGATCATGATCATTTAGAAGGTTGTTTGCAACAGTAGTTGAGAAATATATGTCGACAATTGTAGACTTACGATTGTAAGATTCTCCAGAATCTATATAGTTTGTGGAAATTTCATTTACCCTTGTTGACTGGTCGTGATTTCCCAATACGATTGAGTCAGGGTTTTCCGATGTCCCAGTCATTGAGTGCACAACTGAGCTGGGTTGTGGAGGTTGACCTTCCACTGGGTGTTCATTACCCATTTGATGATTATCAACTTTAGGTTGATTTTCATTTACTTGTTTAGAGGGTTTGTTCCTCGGTTTCCTTTGTTGCTTGCGAGGAGCTGAATCCTGTTGTGTGGCCGTAGTTCTCCCCCTCTTCTTTTGAACAAGGGGTTGAGTGGTTTTTGTTGGTACCTCCACTCTTTCAGGCGCATTTTTGGCAGGATTGTAGGATTTTGTAACACCTTTATAATCAGTAAATGAATCTGGCAAGTTATTTGCAATGTGTTGCAAATCAATTATTTTCCGAACTTGAAGTTCAGTTTCTTGAGTACGTGGATCAGAGGAGGAAATGCCTTGGGCATTCCAATCGATTTCCGGGCATTCTTTTTGGTACTTGATATCTCCCCCTAATGCCGGGAAATGGTCCTCATTGAAGATGCAATCAGCGTGACGGGCTGTGAATAAATCCCCTGTGAGGGGTTCAAGGTACTTGATTATCGACGGTGATTTGTACCCCACATAGATCCCCAATTTCCTATGTGGGCCCATGGATGTACGCTGCGGTGGTGAGATCGGCACATAGTGGCGCATCCGAATTTACGCAGATGGGAAATATTTGGTAGATTTCCACGTACTAATTGCAGAGGGGAAGTGCTGTGATATGCAGTTGGTCGCAATTGAATTAAGTCAGCAGCGTGTAAAACTGCGTGACCCCAACATGAAGTTGGTAATTTGCAATTCATTAATAATGGTCGTGCAATGAGCTTAATTCTCTTAATTAGAGATTCAGCCAATCCATTTTGTGTGTGGACATATGGGACCGAGTGTTGAACTTCAATTCCTAGCGCCATGCAATAATCATTGAAGGCACGCGAGGAAAATTCAGCAGCGTTGTCCATTCGAATTGATTTGATTCGATTTCAGGATAATGAGCTTGTAATTTAATAACTTGTCTCATTATTTTGGCAAATGCATGGTTTCGTGTGGATAATAGACACACGTGAGACCATCGTGTAGATGCATCAATTAGAACCATGAAATACCTAAAAGGTCCAGATAATGGTTGGATAGGACCACAAATATCACCTTGAATTCGTTCAAGGAATTGGAGTGGTTCCGCTTGAATTTTAAGATAAGAGGGTCTTAAAATGAGTTTCCCAGTAGCACATGCGGTGCACATAAAATCCGAAGATTGTGGGAATTTTGCTTCATTTAAGTCATGACCGTTGGAATTGCAGATAATTTTCCTCATCATCCCGATACCGGGATGACCAAGGCGATCATGCCAAGTTTGGAATGCATTGACATTCTGAAAAATTACCTTATACGCAACGTGTGCTACGGGTTTATATATGTGTAGTACAATCCTGAGGATAAAGAGGGAATTTTCTCAAATATTTGTTTGCCATATCCGTTGTCTTTGGTGAAGAGGAGATACTCCTCCTTGTTGTCTTCATGGGTTTCAATGTGAAAACCATTTTTACGGATATCTCTATATCCTATGAGGGTACGAGTTGAATCGGGATACAATAAAGCATCCTCAATTATAATTTGTGTACCCATAGGGAGGGTAAATATGGCGCGTCCTGTGCCAACAATTACCGCATCGCGTCCAGCGATTGTTAAAATATCTCCATTCATCTTTTTAAGAGTTTGGAAATACTTTATTTCCCTAAGTATAGAGTTTGTGGTACCACTATCCACAAGGCACATTTCCTCCTCCATTTGGATTGACTCCCGTAGAAATCTATATATTGAAATGTAGAATTTTCATCAATGAAAAGACTTATTGGATATATAGAATATATACAACTTTATTTATATCAAAGTGCTGATACAATATATATTGTGCTTTACAATATAGGGTGATGACAACAACAATAATAATATGTTTATTACAACAATCTTATGGATGTAAACAAATATACTATCTAATGGAGTTGATTGACTAGTCAAAGTCTCCGAACACGTCGTTTGAGGCGTATTCGATCATCATATTCTCCTTGTCCATGGAGTCCTGTGGTAGATGGAATTCCTCGGTGTTGCTTGGTTCTCCTTGAACATCTCGCGAACATCCAACTTCCATGTTGTTTTCAGGTTGAAGATTGAAGTGTGCTTCATATCTTGCTCCTTGGGCAGGTCTGTTACGTCCCATGGATTGCAGGTAGAGGTTTACCAGATGTTTTGGGGTGCGGCATTTTTTGGTGACATGCTTGTAGCATCCACATTTCTGGCAAAGATTAGTTTTATCAAACTTGTTCTTTGCTATGCCCTTTCCCTTGTCTGAATTGTGTGGCTTGTTCTTGTTGTTGCGGTTGTGGTTGCGGTTACCCTTAAAGTTCTTGTTACGACCTTTGAAAGAGCCATTGAACTTATTGTTTTTCTGAAAATTTGCATGTACCTCAGGGAGAGGGGCAGCCCCAACCGGGCGTTGATGACTATTCTTTAAAAGAAGTTCGTCATGTTTCTCTGCCTGGAGAGCACATGCACAAGTTCAGAATAAACTTGGTAATTCCTTGCACGATATTGTTGCTGTAGGATCCTGTCAGCCGGGAGCATAGTTGATAGAGTTTTTTCTATCTTCTCCGCTTCTGAAGGTTCCTTCTCGCAAAACCGTAACTTTGAACAAATCTTATGAACCTCATGGTTATAATCTCCAACGGATTTGAAATCCTGGAGTCTTAAATGGGTCCACTCATGAGTAGCTTCAGGTAGTATAACTGCCTTTTGCCGTTCATATCTAGTTTTGAGTGATTGCCACATATTGCTTGGAGATTCCTCCATTAAATATTCAGATTTCAGATCTGGGTGAATATGGTTTCTTATAATGTATAAGGCACAATACTTTTGTTGCCCGGTTAATTGGGCAACTCCCTGCTGAGCAGGGTCCTCAGGTGGTATGAGTGCCTCTGCAATTCCACGGGATGAAAGACTAACTTTAACATCCATAGCCCATGTAGGGTAGTTATGTCCGTCGAGCGCAAGCTCTTCAAACTCTTTGACGGTCATTTTGTCCTACATGAATGAGAACCATAGATTTGTAAATTTACTAGTATGTAAATTAAAATCATCATGGTTATGTTGTAAGATTTGCAAATTTGTGGAGTTCGTCTCTCTTATGAGATATCACCAATTTTATGGAGTCCGTCTCGCTTATGAGATATCACCATTTATATGGTGTCCGTCTCGTTTATGAGATATCACCATTTATATGGTGTCCGTCTCACTTGTGAGATATCACCATTTATATGGAGTCCGTCTCGTTTGCGAGATATCACCATTTGTATAGTGTCCGTCTCGCTTTTGAGATATCACTTCACAATTTTGCATGTCAAGTCAATTCGAATTAAGTCAATTTTGTGCCTTTTACGCATTTCCGGACTTCATTGATGGCGACTTGATATTTGATTTTGCAAGAGAATGTATCACAATTGCAAAATAATATTATTGTACCATTGTGATATGTTATAGGGATTGCAAAAATGCAAACACATTGAACATATAATCATTTATAGACAACTTTCGGTCTAGAACATCAATATACAATACAATTCAAATACAGAGATATAGATGGTCTACGACATGACAAGTACTAATTGTAGCACTGTAGTTGGACCTATCTACGAAATCAGAACCTAAAACATGACAAGCACTAAGACTGTACTAGTGATAGGTGACTTGATCTGCTAAGTGCTGATAAATACGAGCTACTAAGCGAATATAGTAATGTAACAGTACAACTAGGATTAGCCTGTCCGGCCGAACAGATAAGGAGAGAGACTGTAGTACTAGTCACTTCCATCCCCAATCCATACGACCGCGACCTCTACAGCGGAGGCTGCCATGGCCGGTCGGCCACTTCACCAGCGTCGAGAGGAGCTCCCTCCGCGTTTTTCCTCGTCGGAGGAGTTGCCGGGGAAGCCGGTGCTAGGCAGGAAGCCAAGGGAGGCGGGATTCCAAGTGCCGAGGCGGACGTCGGGCTGGCAGGATGCCATGGCTGCCGCGAATCGGCGTAGGATGCGGCGAGCTTCGGGAGGCGGCGTTGGTGGCCCAGCCTGCTGCGGCGCCTGAGTCGGAGGCGATGCCGGAGCCGCAACAGACGACTCCTCGTCCTCGGGCTCGACCTTGACGTTGAGGTCAAGGGCGAATGGTGCAGCAGCGACGGGAGCGCCGGCGTCCTCGTACTCGGGCTCGACCTTGATGTTGAGGTCAAGGGCGAATGGTGCAGCAGCGGCGGGAGCGCCGGCGTCCTCGTCCTCGGGCTCGACCTTGACGTTGAGGTCGAAGGCGAACGGCGCAGCGGCGGCGGGAGCGCCGGCCTCCTCGGCCGATGGTGGTGATTCCAGTCCAGGGACTGGGTCGTATCCCGGCGGCATGAAGTGCTCCGGGTCCTCGTCGCTTAGCGCCGGCGTCGGCGTCGGGAGGACCAAGTATGCGTCCGTCTCGGGACCGTACCCCAGCGAGTAGTCGTACTCAGGGAGGTCGACGGACGGCGTTGGTGACGGCGGGTTGAAGGGCGCGCCTGGGAAGTACGCCTGGAACTGTGGTGGCGCGTTGGCAGCGCCGAAACCGTCCTCTTCCCCGAGGAACAGAGCCGCCGGCCCGCCGAGGAGCCAGTCCATCGGCGGTACGTGGAACGCCGGTTGCAGAGGAGCGGGTGGGCTTGGTGGTGCCGCTTGGGCAGCCTGAAGGCCATGGGCGTTCACTGCGACGGCCGGAGTACCGCGTCCAGTGCGGTTGCCGCGGAGGCGGTTGCCTTGGAAGCGGCGGTTGCCGTGGAAGCGGTTGCCGCGGAGGCGGCGGTGGCCACCCAGTCCAGCGCGGTGGCGGAGGCCAGCGCGGTGGCGGAGGCCACTGCCGTGGCCGTGGCGGCGGAAACCGGCCGCCGGGCCGTGGCGACGGAAGCTGGCCCAGGGGGCGTGGCTACGGGTACCATCCCTGCGGCGGAGGTGCCGGGAGACATTGCCGAAGCGACGACGGCGATGGGCGAAGAACGGGCGGCGACTCTCGCGTCGAAGAAAGCGAGCAAAAGAGGAAGCCAGGGCGTGCAGGTGCATGTCTGCCATTTTCTTACCTATCCCTGTTCTTTCCTTCCTTTCCTCCGATGATTGCTCTCGTTTAGAGCCTAGCGTGCATGATAACGTGTTGTGAATAGAATGAAAACTACTGCTTTATTGATCTGGCCAGAGGCCTATTTATACATGGAGTAGGTCGGTTACAAAGTGGCAACTGCCTAGCAGTTTGTACATATGAAAAACGTGGGGAAAACTATGTCGGTGCTTCTAGGAGACGGTTGCTCTTTTCCACTTCTACAGGCGTGATGTTTGGTTCTCAACAGTTCGTCCGTTCACGACTCCATGCGAATGCGACTGCTTCGGACTGTTTTTTTACTGCTTCTTCCAGCTTTAATTCGGATCCATTTTTTAATGTTGGAACATTTCCGAAAATGGAATCATTTTTTATTTTTGGAACCATTTTTAAATTTTGAACCATTTTCAAAATGTAACCATTTTTAATATTTTGAACCATTTTCAAAATGGAACCATTTTCAAATATTTGGAACCATTTTCAAAATGGAACCATTTTAAAATTTGGAACCATTTTGAATTTCGGATCCATTTTTTAATTTTGGAACATTTCCGAAAATGGAACCATTTTTTATTTTTGGAACCATTTTTAAATTTGGAACCATTTTCGAAATGTAACCATTTTTAATATTTGGAACCATTTTCAATATTCGGAACCGTTTTCAAAATGGAACCATTTTTAAATTTGGAACCATTTTCAAAACGGAACCATTTTTAATATTTGGAACCATTTTCAAATATTTGGAACCATTTTCAAAATGGAACCATTTTTAAATTTGGAACCATTTTGAATTTCGGATCCATTTTTTAATTTTGGAACATTTCCGAAAATGGAATAATTTTTCAAAATGGAACCATTTTTTATTTTTGGAACCATTTTTAAATTTGGAACCATTTTCGAAATGTAACCATTTTTAATATTTGGAACCATTTTCAAAATGGAACCATTTTCAATATTCGGAACCGTTTTCAAAATGGAACCATTTTTAAATTTGGAACCATTTTCAAAACGGAACCATTTTTAATATTTGGAACCATTTTCAAAATGGAACCATTTTCAATATTTGGAACCATTTGCCAAATGGAAACATTTTAAAATTTGGAACCATTTTCGAAATGGAACCATTTTTAACATATGAAACAATTTAGAAAATGTAACCATTTTAAAATTTGGAACCATTTTTAATTTTTGGAACCATTTTTTTAATTTGGAACCAATTTCAAATTCGGAACAATTTTCAAAAAGGAATCATTTTCAAATTTGGGACCATTTTTAATTTGGAACCAATTTCAAATTCGGAACAATTTTAAAAAAGGAATCATTTTCAAATTTGGGACCATTTTTAATTTCGGAACCCTTTTCAAATTTGGAACCATTTTTTAATTTGGAACCAATTTCAAATTTGGAACCATTTCCAAGAAATAAACATTTTCAAATAGGTAACCATTTTTAATTTCGAAACCCTTTTTAAATTTGGAACCATTTTGAATTTCGGATCCATTTTTTAATTTTGGAACATTTCCGAAAATGGAATCATTTTTCAAAATGGAACCATTTTTTTATTTTTGGAACCATTTTTAAATTTGGAACCATTTTCAAAATGTAACCATTTTCAATATTTGGAACCGTTTTCAAAATGGAACCATTTTTAAATTTTGAACCATTTTCAATATTTGGAACCATTTTTAAATTTGGAACCATTTTCAATATTTGGAACCATTTTCCGTTTTGGAACCATTTTCAAAATGAAACCATTTTTAATTTTGGAACCATTTTCGAAATGGAACAATTTTTAACATATGAAACATTTTAGAAAATGTAACCATTTTAAAATTTGAAACAATTTTTAACCATTTTAAAATTTGAAACCATTTTAATATTTGGAACCATTTTTAACATATGAACCATTTTTACTATTGGAACCATTTTCAAAATGGAACCATTTTTAGAAGATGGAACCATTTTTTGAAAACTTGGAACTATTTGTAACATTTTCGAAAATTTGGAACCATTTTCAAAATGGAACCATTTTTGAAAATGGAACCATTTTTAAATTTATAACTTTTTTCAGAAATAGAACCATTTTCAAAATGGAACCATTTTTAATTCGGAACCATTTTCAAAACGGAACTATTTTCAAAGTGGAACCATTTTGGAAGATGGAACCATTTTTAAGATTGGAACCATTTTTGAAATGGAACCATTTTCGGAAATGGAACCATTTTAAAATTTGGAACCATTTTCGAAAATGGAACCATTTTAAATTTGGAACCATTTTTATTTTGGAACCATTTTAAAAGATGGAACCATTTTCATGATGAACCATTTTTTAAAATTGGAACCATTTCAAAACCAAACCATTTTTAAAAAATGGAACAATTTTCAAAAATGGAAGCATTTTCTAATTTGGAACTTCTTTACAAAATGCAAACATTTTTCTTCATAATGGAACCATTTTAAATTTGATACCATTTTGAAAAATGGAACCATTCTCGAAAATGGAACCATTTTTAATTTCGAAACGATTTTCAAAATGGTACCATTTTCAATTTCAGAACCATTTTTTTTATTCCGGAACCAATTTTAAAGAATGGAACCATTATTATTTTTGGAACCATTTTTAATTTTGAAACCATATTTGAAAATGGGACCAATTTTAATTTCGGAACCATTTTAAAAATGGAACCATTTTTAATTTCGGAACAATTTTCAAAATGGAACATTTTTTTAGAAAAGAACATTTTTTATTTTGGAACCATTATTACATTTGGAACCATTTTCAATTTCGGAAGCATTTTTTAAAATGGGACCATTTTTAATTTCGGAACCATTTTCAAAATGGAACCATTTTTTTATTTCGGAACCAATTTAAAAATGGAACCATTATTAAATTTGGAACCATTTTTTAAAATGGGACCAATTTTAATTTCGAAACCATTTTTAGTTTCGGAAGGATTTTCAAAATAGAACCATTTTTTACTCGGAACCAATTTTAAAAATGGAACCATTAATATTTTTGGAACAATTTTAAACTTTGGAACCATTATTATTTTTCTTTTCGGAACCATTTTAGAAAATGGGACCAATTTTAATTTCAGAACCATTCTTTAGTTTCGGAACCATTTTCGAAATGGAACCATTTTTATTTTGAAACCAATTTTAAAAATGGAACCATTATTAATTTTGGAACCATTTTTAAAAATGGAATCATTTTTAATTTCAGAACCATTTTTAGTTTCAGAACAATTTTCAAAATGGAACCATTTTTAAGTCCGGAACCATTATTATTTTTGGAATCATTTTTTATTTCGGATGCAATTTTAAAAAATGGGACCAATTTTAATTTCGGAACCATTTTTTTATTTCGGAATGATTTTCAAAATTGAACCATTCTTTATTTCAGAACGAATTTTAAAATGCAACCAGGTTTATATTGGAACCAGTTTAAAAAATGGTACCATTTTTAATTTCGGGTTTTTTTTTAACCATTTTCAAAATGGAACCATCTCCCATTTCGTAACCATTTTTTAATGTTTAACAACTTTCAAAAATCGTTCACATTTAAAGTATGAACCATTTTTAATTTTGGAGAACCATTTTTTAATTTTGGAACCATTTTTGACAATTTTGGAAAATCTTATAGCTATTATTTGCATGACACATGAAAATTGGACAACAGTTGCCGAGATTAACTGTAAGCTTCCTGGCTGTTATTTGCATGCAACTGAGTTTAGATGATGCGGTTTGCTCCTCCGACGCTGCAATGTTTAAAATCCATCACAGTTCGAAAAAAGTAGGATAAACAAAGCCAACAGGAATGATAACTTCACTAAGTGGAAAATACATAACACGTTTAACTGAAAAAAAATCAAACTGAAGGACGGATAACTGATCTGTAAAAATTGAACTGAGCATCTGCCAAAGAAAGAGGAAGAACAGAACTGAATAGTACCAAGGTAAAAACACAACTCTAGTCTGCATCAAGGCTCATCAGTTATTCAGTTATCACTGGAAGTGTGCAGGATTTCTAACATCAACAAAATTCTTTCGCCATGTGCAAAAAAGTCAAGCTAATCGACCACAATCTCAGCTAAGCGTTAAGTAGAGTACTAACTAAAACCCCAAAGAAAATGTTACTTAGTAGAAATTCTCAAAAACAGCGTGCTGTCTCAGGCCATTAAGCAGCCAACACTAGTAGTGTTTATTCCGTTGCTCTCCAATCCACTCTAGCATACGCGAAATCAACTCCACCCCAAGAGGAACCAAGAGCTGAAAAGGAAGATCACCTTCCCGAGCGGGTAGCCACTTGAACCACGACCCGGTCCCCGGCGCGGCCTTTCTCCGAATGCCTCCGCGGCGCGCTCGGCGACGGAGCAGAGGACACAGCAAGGGGCTGGTAAGACGCGAGCGGGTCGAGGGGTGTGGCGCGTGGAGGAGCACAGGCTACACAGCAGGACGCCATTGCCGTCGCCTATAGGCATCGCCATTCGCCGGAGAGCAGAGCGCCATTATTCCGCGGACGGACGGAGTAACTACTACAATTTTCACGTGTCAGTAATTTTGGAACCACGAACCTTGAGCCGCCATCCCGTGGTCGCCAACGAAGAAGGACGAAGAAGTACGGAGCCGCCATCCCGTGGAGCAGAAGCAGTGCGCCGAGCTGGCTCGATGAATCGGGGAAGAACTAAGTCGAATCGCGGCCTCGAACGAGGAAGGGAGAAGAAGCAGGCGAACCAGTGCGCCGTCTTCGCCGCCGCGGACGGGAAGAAGCAGGCGGACAGGAAGGCGCCGCCGCGGTCAGGGGAGAAGAACAGGAGAAGCCGCCGCGGTCGGGCAGTGCGGCGCGGTGCTGGGAAGAAGGAAGAAAAAGGGAAGAAAGAACGGCGTCGGAAGGGAGAAGAAGTGCGGCGCCCTCGATCTGTATAAACTGGGCCAGGCCCATTAGCGCGTCGAAGGGAAAGGAGGGGTACGCGACGCGAAGTTAGCGTCGTGGTACGCGATGTATAGGAATTGCCAAAATTGACACCCGCGGTAAACCATGCGTCGAGTGCAAAGTGATACAGCCCAACTTACACTCTACCAGACCCATCAAGGTAGCAACAAAACAGAACTACGATGCCTCTGTTCCTGCGCAGACTATTCGCTCCATCGCGCCGTGACGGCATACCCTGCCGCTCATCGTGTCCCCCCCAAAAAACTTGTCGATTTGCTTCTGTGTTTCCGGATCTGTAAGTGCCACTCAAGCCGATCCATCAAAACTTCCAGAGCGCAAGTAATTGACGTCCTAATTCTTCCATTATTTCTTAAGGATTCTTCGAATTTTTATGAGTGCTACATGTTGCCATGATGGGTGGTGGTCACTTCCGTCCTGGATTTCCCTAATTTTTCCGTGACTTATCTTGTAGAGAGTTCCGCCAAGTAAGATATTTAGTGTTATCTGTAACTTTTCTGGTAGATTTCATATATTTTAAGTACTATATAATTTCTTTCTAATTTGACATGGAGCAAAAACATAACTGAACCTTTTCGGAAAATTACCACCAGTCATAGCAAACAATCCTAATAATTCAACCAAGCATTTTGCTGGTGAGCTTTCTATCTTAATTTTTTTTTTTGAAAAACAAGGGGGCCAAAGCCCCCTAGCTCCATTTTTATTGAATGAAGCTAGGCAGTTCTGTGAACGAGAGGGAAGAAAGTCATCCCCCTGGCATAGTCAAGTGTCTTACTTTTTTTTGCCTTCTTTTTTTATCTTACATTTACAAGTAGACAAAAGTTTTGAACAGTAAATATTTTGAATTTGCTAAGCTGACGGCGCATACAAGGACCAATATAATAGAGAGGTAATCGCTCATGTGAATAGGATATTATAGTTGTATGTAAGTTCACAATGATTTAATTAGTTATGTTTTTTATTTGGGCATTTATTTAATCATGTAACATAGAGGGAATTACGACCATGTTAGGTCAGCATGACCACATTAGGAGGGACCGAACCGACTAACACATGTGCAGAAGCAACAACCGGTTTCGAGAGTGTGAAATGCATCATTCCAAGATTTGTTGTCCCTGCTCATTTAGAGAACGATTGCGCACCACTCATTTCAGAGTTGAATGGAAAGGGCCGCTTCGTTTCATCTCATCCTAGCTATAGTTAATGATAGGTCTAAGAACCAGGAGTTTGACCTCATCTATGTATATGGTGACCCATACCATCGCCAAACAGCTGCAATCTGGGAGCAAGTTGCAAATTTTGTGTACGATAACAACAACTTGCCAATGCGTTGTATGGGCGATATGAATGGTATTATGTATGACTCTGATAAGAGTACCCTAATATTAACCGTTCTTGTGTCAATGCTTTTCGTGCTTTTGTCAAAAATTAAGGTTTGTTTGATCTCGATTTTAGTGGCCCTGCTTATACTTGGACTAATCGTCGTTTCTCTTCTAGGCCTCTTTTTCAAAGGCTTGATAGGTGTTTAGCAAATCATGAGTGGTGTTTTCTGTATCCAAACACCAATGTTTACAACATGCCTTTATTGCAATGTTTTAGTGATCATGCTCCTATTCTTTGTTCCATTGATGTCAATCCTTGCAAGATTCGGAACACGTTTAAGTTTGAGAACTGGTGGCTCAAGGAGCAAGATTTTCAAAGCCATGCTAAAACTTGTTGGGTGCAATTGGCTAGTCAGTCCTTTCACCGGCGTACTAACAATATTTCTAGGAATATTAAAGTTTGGTGCAGGAAGAAGCCATTGCAGGATGAGATTCAAGACCTGGAGCAAAATAGTCGAATAATTCAATCTCAGCCTCTCCATTTGCAGGATCATGCGCTGGAAGCTCACATTGTGACGAGGTATGAACAAACTGTCACCAAACTAAATGATTATCATGTGCAGCGTGCCAAGAAAAAATGGGTAAAAGATGACGATAGGAACACGTTTTTTTTCCATAGGTCCATTGCAAAGAGGAAGCATAGAAACAATATCTTATCTATCAAATATGAAAATAATATGGTCCACTTCAAGCCAAATCAGATTGCCAGAACTTTTGTCTCCTATTTTAGATCTATCTTTTCATCTACTGCTGGGCCCTCGAATGTTTCTATTGCTGCAGAGTTTCCTTAAAATTCAGAAGATCCCACCTATTCAATTCCTGATAAAAAAGAATTATGGGACACTCTCACGGATATGAAGAAAAATTCCTCCCCGGGGCCGGATGGTTTTAATGTGGAGTTCTATATTGCCACATGGGAATGGATTGGAGACGATTCAATCCTGCACCTTGTCCAAGGTTTTTTCCAGTCAGGACTGCATTCACCCTTCTCAGCAATCTTTCATAGAAGGTAGAGGATCAGTGATAATATTATTATTGCCCAGGAAATTACCCACTCTTTTAATATCTCATCTTGGAAGCAAAAGGCTTTTTTTCTTCTAAAAGTCGATATTGCCAATGCGTTTGATAGGCTGGAGTGGTCTTTCGTCATGGCAGCGCTTGCACGTAAAGGGGTGCATGGTCATTTCACAAATTTGACCCACGCATGCATTTCCTTGCCCACCTTTTTGGTTATCATTAATGGCTAGCCGTTTGTGACACTAGTACAGAACGACACATCGGAAACGGGCCAAAAAACCCTTCGGCAACGGAGAAAGGGTCCGTGTCCACGACCCTGTCACTGATGTGAAGGCCTTCATCGGTAACGGAGGCAAAAAACCGTCACCGATGAGGCATAAGTTGGCTACGGTTGCGGACCCATCTCCGTTTCCGATGTATCGGTGCATCAGTAACGGAGATTCTATTTTACTCGTTTGCATTGAGGTTCTTTCAGAAGCCTACAGGAGCAATTCGGTTGCCAAATTACATTCAAAATCTCACAGCAGAAGCACAAAGTTGCTACCAAATCCATTCATAACGTATATAAAAATTGTCATCATTACATAGCATCAAAAGATGAGTTACACATGTCTCGCTAATCCTATCATTCTCATGCCTCGCTAATCCTATCATTCTCATGCCTCCCTAAACTTAACTTTTATGACAATCCACTCTTCTCCAGCTCCACCTTCTTCCTCAGTTCGGAAGCGCCGAAAACGGAATTCGACCTAGCAAAAGACTCGAGTAGCGGTTTCATGCTTCTCCAAATCACATCTGCAGCCAAATTGCTACACACATACACAAAATAGATGGAGAAACTAAAGACAAGAAACCACACCGAGCTCGCAAGCCTCCTTAGCAAATTAATCTTGCCAAATTCTTCGTAGTGAGGCTTGCTCCATCTTAGACGGTGTCGCCGAAATATAATAACGTCACCGCTGTGACATTTCGGCCACACTGTCCAAGACACTCTTAATTAAAAAAGTGTTTTGAACAGTGCAGCGAAACGTCACAACAGCGACGGTTCACGGATATGATCTCACTTTGTATTTAGCTCTTTTAAAACTTGTTTGGATCTGCATGGCGCTTCTGCATATAAAATACATGGATGTCTAGTTAGAAAAGAGCCAAATATGATGCTACATGACATAAATACAATTTAAGATGAAAACAGTTTACACCTTAAGCGCCTATATCCGTGTGCTTGCTGTCCGATCGAAACGATTTGGAGGCAGAACTTGAAGGTGATGTTACCTTCAATTGCCTCACCATTTTTATGCATTGTCGCCGAAATATACTATTACTTCATACACTAGCTACACAAAACCATAACGAGGATTAGCACATTGACAAAGGGTTGAAATTAATCTATTAGACTTCAAATACTAAAAACAAACACAACACAATACTAGACTTCAAATACTAGACAAGTTGAAGGTAATGTATTCATCATCGGCAGTACTAAAAACAAACACAACACAATACTAGACTTCAAATACTAGACAAGTTTTATATGCTACTTTAAGAAAATGTAAGATCTAGTGTTAAGGGGTGTATTCATCATCGGCAGTACTACAATACTAGACAGAACACAATACTACAATACTAGACAGTACTACAATACTAGATCGGTAGATGCTACTTTAAATAAAATGTAAGATCTAGTGCCAAGGGGTGTATTCATCATCGGCACTAGACAGAACACAATACTAGACTTCAAATACTAGACAAGTTTTCTGTGCTACTTTAAACAAAATGTAAGATCTAGTCGGCTACATACCCGGGGAAGATGCACGGCAATAGACCAGTAGATCCGCGTCGGCGACATACTCGGGGAAGATGCGCGGCGGCTCACCGACGAGCCGCTGGGGGGGAAGCGCGGCGGCTCACGACGCGCCGCTGGGGGAAGATGCGCCGACGCGCCACTGGGGGAAGATGCGCCGACGCGCCGCTGGGGGAAGATGCACGGCGGCGATGCCGGCCGGACGCGCCGCTCAGATCTGCGAGATAAGGGTTAGGTCTGGAGCCGCCGCCACACTATGACTGTGGAGTGAGAGTGAGAGCGAGAACGTTAGGGTTGCCACAGTGGCACATTTATAGCATATAATAACATCGCAAACGGAGGCAATAAACAACCGTTTCCTCTAATTTCATCACTGACACACTGGGCCTACTTACAAAGGATCGATAGAGTAATTGAACTAACTATCTACTCTACTTGTTCTGCTTACGTCCTGCCTCCGCGCCATTGTCATCCGCGGCGCGGCGTCGCTTCTTGCCGGTTGCCTTTTCCTCAGGCGCCTCCTCCGATGCCTCCTCCTCCGGCGCCTCCACCGACGCCTCCTCGTCGTCGTCGTCGTCGGCGGCGGCGTCGTATTCTTCCTGGCTAGAATAATACGGCTCCGGCGGGTCCTCCGGCTCCTCTTCCTCCGGTGACTCGTCCTCTTCGGAGTCGTCTTCTCCTTCGCGTGAAGACGGCGGGTCCGAGTCATCGGAGTCGTCTTCTACAGAGCGTGAAGATGGCGGGTCCGAGTCGTCGGGGTCCGAGTCCGGCGGCCCGTCTTGATCCCACCATGGAACTTCACCGCGGTCTTCCGCGCTCGCATCGTCGCTCGGGACTTCCTCGTTCTGCCACCAGGGTTCCGCCATGGCGGTTGTGCTTGTGTGGTAGATAATGTGGGAGAGAACGAAGGGGAGAATGCGGGACCTGCCTAGCTTCGCGCGGTTCCAGTCACATTTTATTAGCGTCGATCAGGCGGTTCCAATCCCTCGTGAATTAAGCCACATTGAACAGGCGCGCTTCCAGATTGCAACTGCAATTTCCCAAGCACATCGCAAACGGATATACATAAACAACCGTAGCCATAGAGATACATATTGGAAACGGAGACAAATTTATGACCGTTGCCAATACTTTGGGTAACGGAGATATAAAATTCTCCGTAACCAATGTTGACGGACCAGCCTCTGCCAGGCCTCGTCTGCAACGCTAAAATCGCGATTCTCTGTCGCCTAACACCTGCCGTTTCCATAGAGGGGTATCCGATGTGTCGTTCTGTACTAGTGTGAGATTCGTTAGCGACAGAGGAATACGACAGGGTTGCCCTTTATCTTTGTACCTTTTTGTTCTTGCTATTAATGAACTGTCTCTTGCGTTGCAAGATGCCTTTGGGGCTACATGTCTCTCTGGTATTTCTTTGGATCCAAATTACCCTCCTATCCACTCTTTGCTTTTTGCAGATGATCTCCTTATTTGTGGTGATGCTTCTCTCTCTGAAACTCATAGTATAAATCATATCTTGCACAATTTTTGTAACGCTTCGGGTCAGTTGCCGAATTGGGCTAAATCAGCTATTGTCTTCAGCAAATTTGTGCCAGCAACGGTTCAACAAGACATCAAATCCATATTCCATGTCCCTGTTATGGATGAGTCTTTCACTCATCTTGGCCACCTTCTCCTTTTACCAGCAAAAAATCGATCTGAAGATTATTGCTTTGTCCTTGATAAATTTTGAGCTAAATTGAATACTTATAAAGCCAACTCCATGTCCCATGCCGCCAGACTAGAACTCATCAACTCTGTCTTTGCTTCTATTCCCGTTTATTTTATATCGAATATGATTTTTTCCAGGAAATTCATAGTGAAGATAATGACGATCATTAGAACTTTTTGGTGGTCTGGTGTCTCTATGGAGCTTGCTTCAAGACCTCTTTGTCTTAAAGCCTAGAAGGACATGTGTGCACCAAAAAAAGGTGGTGGGCTGGGAATTCAAAATTTGCAGGCCGTAAATCATGGGCTCATTCTTGCTGCAGCTTGGAGGATTGCTGAGAGGCCCGATAGCCAACTCTACAAGGTTCTTCAGTCCAAATATTTTTATGATACATCAATTGGGAGGCCCAAGTCCAACATACCACAGTCTGCTTTTTGGACAACTGTTCTCAAAATTTTCCCTCTCTTGCAGCAAAATTCTCTTTATCAAATCATGGCAGGGAAAATCTCGATTTAGAGCACTCCATGGTGTCACGCCTGGACAAGGGTTCATGACGGCCTCATCATTCATCAACAACCATTTTGACGGAGTCAACGTGAGCCTTAGGGTCAGCCAACTATTCCATTGGTGTCAGTGAGTACCGATTATTCTAACCCCTAATGGTGCTGTCCGTACCAAGCTCGAAAACAGATGCATGGGAGCGAGAAAAGAAATCGAGACCGGTAACTCGAAAGCTTAATTCTGGCAAAAACAATTTCACGGGAATGCTGGGAGTCATCAACCATTTTGGAGATCCGTTGGGCGCTCAAAGCAAATAGGATTCTTTATCTAATACTAATAGGTACTAACCGCATTCAAGCGCTTTCAGTGAAGCTTCCTTCGCCACATTACTTACTCACTACTCGCTTATCTAACCCGAGTGAATCAGCTCTGTATTTCTGGACAAAGGGCTTGGGATGCGAATATTATTGACAACTTATTAGCCCGCCAAACAGCCTAAATTATTAAAAGCACTCCAATCATTCCCTCTGATGAAAAGGATATCCTTTGTTGGAAGCCAACTCCAAACGGAAAATGTAACTCAAAATCTGCTTATTGTGTTTGTTTTCAAGCTTTGCAGGGACAAGGTATTCCTGCTCCGGCTCCCATTGACGCTCTCACTCTTAAAGCACTCAATCAGGCTTGGAAAAATAAACAGTTAGTACACAGGGTTAAAACTTTTGCTTGGTGTCTGCTCCATCTAGCAATCCCTTCTGGTGCTAGGGCCTCTAGATTTTCTAGACATATCGATAGTATCTGTGCTAGGTGTGGTTTACCTGAAAATGATATGCACCTGTTCTTTACTTGCCCTTTTCCTAGAGCAGCTTGGTTTCAATCTCCCTGGTATCTTCGTGCTGATTTACTTACTCATAATTGTTCTTCCTCTACGCAAGTTCTTAAGAATATTAAGTCCATTGACCACCCCGACATCAGTTTACGAAATGTGTTCACTTTCCTCTGGTGTCTTTGGAAATCGAGGAATGATTTCTTGTTTCGCTAAAAAGGGAGTCAGACTTACCAGGTGGCCGCGCCGGACGTAAAACGACTATGCATGGGGGGCGCGACTGGATGCAGTTTTACGTCGAATGCACCACATAGCGCTATTTGAAGGGCTAGTGGGGACACGACTGGAGATGCTCTAAAACTTGATCCATGACTTCGCATTCAAATTGATCGGTTTGCCCCCACTTTATAGAAGACGTTAGATTTGCTTTTCTAAAGAATGGTCCATCCCAACCACTAGTTGAAATGCCTTCTTAGTTCTGAAGATCATCAATACCGAGTTGGGTAACACAATGTCCAATGTTTGGTTTAATGATTTGATGGTCATCTACATCGAGCCGGAAATATTAAGTCTTGATCTTGATAAAATTAAGAAATATTTTGCACAAGGAAGGTAGATCTTTTCCATTGCGTACCTTGTTTGTAGGTTCTATTTGAATTTAAATATGTTGCTATTACCATTGTACTAAGTGATAATGGTATAAATTGTTAATGTGTCAAGATAATTTTAATATTTTTGCATCAATTTATTTTTGCTTTATATTTCGCCCGACCTCAATTTTCTTCATCCTTTGCCAATGTAGGTACTAGTTGCTCTTAGCTCAAAAGTGCAGCAACAAGCATCAACAAGGATACACAAAAGTTTACGTGAAAACCCCTCAACTTAAGGAAAAAACCTTGTGTTGAAATCATCGAATTTTTCCACTATAATCAAATGTGGGATACGACAAGTTCTTCTCTAGATATAGCACTAAAGGATTTCATATATCACAGATCTTAAATGCAATAGTAAGATTTAGGACAGAAGAGTTAGGAACTGAAACAATCTCACTGAGGATGGTGGAATGGCTTGAAGGAGACAAATTAGTGGATCCGAATTTCACAAACTTGTGTGTGTGGGGGGGGGGGGGGGGGGGGGGGGGGGGGTGTTATATGTGCTGCTTGATTTCAAACTCTTCGGTCAAATTCATCTCATTCCTTTCTGTCTTGGTTTCTACCCTGTGATTTTCGTCAGTCCACCTAGTTGTGGCTGGATGAGAGACTTAACATCTCCTTCTCTCATGTGCAAAATTTAAAAAGGCGTTTGGTCATAAACCCTAATGGGTAGTGGCCTCAGTGTTTAACTTTTTTTTTCACGCCTGAGCAAGATTCACAAATTCGTGAAATTCACAAAATTTGAAAAATATCGGCCAGGTTCAAAATCTAGGGATTAAAATAATTTAGAAATTAAATTAAATGGTATGGATTCGAATCCGCAAGTTAGTAGACCATCGCGTGGACCCTCCACCAATGCACTGAATCCAAGCTGGCGATCAAAACTTGATTCTTTCTATAAAATCATTATGTATGAGGCTATCTTAAAATTTAACAAAAAATTCAGTCGATATAAAGTTTTCTCGCCCCTCATTGAGAATCGTTAATTTCACGAAATACGTCTAAAATTTTGACGAATTGTTTTCTCCGAGTGGACTTTTGCTCATATTTGGGCCGCCTAAAAGACTTCAATTGGCAGCTCCTCACAACACACACGAGGAGGATACCCCAACACTTCTATGTTTGTGAAGTGTGTCAATTTTTTCAATCACCTACCAAGGTGGATGGACACCAGTTAAATGAATACTTAGGTACCCTGAGAGTACTTCAACTCTTGGATTGAAACTTGTGTCATTGGTTTTCACACTTGTCGGCGCCTTTTTAGCCGTGTAGATTAAGCATGTTGTCCAGATAATAGGAGATCCACCGGTGCACGTTATTTTCTGGTTGTAATCTTATTTCTTGGGGTGCTTGTAAGGAGGCTACAATGTCTAATTTCACTGCTGAAAGGTATAAGTTAATTGGCAAAGTCAACAACATAGGTAATTTGGGTGCAAACACTGCTAGTCTGACAATCTTGGGGCCTTAATGCGAGGACCAAGCATATACAAGTGGATTAGCATTTTGTGTGAAAAGGGTGGCAAACAAACTCATAGATATTCGGCTTATACCTACAGGTGTTCAGAGTGCCGATGGTTTTACCAAGACTGTCGTTGCGATGGTTAGAAGCTTTTATGAGTAATCGCCATTGTGATAAGTCGTGACTGACAGGGGATGCTGGTATATTATATTATGTATGTTTGCACTTAGTTGTTAGCTTTAGATAACGTTTTTTTAGCTCAGTGTTAGTTAGCTATAGCTGTAACGCTGTACTGTACACATCTTTGAAGGAAAGTTCTATTATAGAAACTCTCTATGGATTGGAGATTTTTTAATCCCAAGCTCCAGTGCTCCCTCCGTTTTAAACAAATTAAAAATCATATTTAGAAGTTTCAAAAAAATATAACAAAAATTATGGATATTCTCAATGATGTATTCTAAAAACCTGCAAAATTTCAATTATAAATACTTTGTATTTTGAACTACACAAAAAAGTCAAATCTACAGATCTTAGTATAGTCTTTCAAATCTTCAAACTTTTTAAGATTGTCATTTATATGTAGCCCAAAATACAAAGTATTTCTAATTGAAATTTTGCACTTTTTAGATGCATCATTCAGAGTATCCATGATTTTTTTCACACTTTTTTGAAACTTCGAAATACGATTTTAATTTTTTTTAAACGGAGGGAGCACTGGAGCTCGGAAGCACAAATGCATTTCCGCTCTATATGCTAATATTCCGTTTAATCAATATATATGTGCAGCCTGACTACGGAGCTTGTTCAACGCTTCTCGGCATCTAGTTGCATCATAACACGGTCGCACAAGAGGGTGATGTAATTAAGAACAACTATAGTCTATACTATATGCACATATATAATTGCACCAAGTTCTATATCACCCTATGTAGTCTATCAACATGGAGAGAGGGACCAAGCAAAGCCCTTTCTTTCTCAGATCATTGCATTCAGAGAGCTGCTTCTCATTGCTATTTCCACCGCTGATCACTTCTTGTGCCACACCTGCAGTCGCGTGCTGCCAGGAACTCGCATCAAGGAAATACTTGGTCTGCAATATTTCAAGAACACATTATTGTAAGAGAAACATATAACACCTAGATAACATCTGAAGGAAGGAAGAGATGATGGCGATTGTTCACAAACATACCACCAGCTGGGCGGTGTTCACCTCTTTCGCATCCATGGCTATCATTGACTTCATATACATGTCAGGCATGCTGGCTACCTGCTACAACATAAATCATAATAATTATGTTAGACCTGGTAGAAATCCTATATTTCTGCCATGTTCAACAAGCTGTAACTAAATAGAGAAAGTTCTCTGTTCCCAACCTTAGGGCCAGCCGCGGAAGAGCAAGCAGTGTCCTGCAGAGAATCATCCTCGTCGTCTTCGTCCATCAGGTCTGACGTGATGAAGGAGTCGTCGCCGTCGACCAAGGAATCGAAGGAGGAAGAGAAGCCAGAGGAGAAGATACTCCCGGAGACTACTCCTCCCTGACGATCCATCTCATGGTCGCTGGGCGCTGACGACGCAAGGAAGCCTGCGAAGTGCATCGCCCAGCTGCTCTCGCCGGCCGACATGGATGCCGGCCAACTGACGCACGAAGAGCGCGATGCTGTATTCTCCATGGCGTATGAGGAGGCTGGGTGTTGTGGTGTGTGAATGCCTGGATGGGGATTGATGCCTCGATACGCCTCGCGACGCCCTTTATATATATGGCAGCTCGGTGGCTGTGGCTCCGACGGCAAGGTGAAAGGAGCGGATATGGATACAGACAGGTACATCCGCATGAACTTCTGTCAGACACCGGGCCGTCCATTGCAAAACGCGTCTACTCTGCAGGGAATATCCTCGTTGCAGTTTGTTTTCCTTAGTTAATTTATTCACAATGATCTCTTGAGGCTGTACTACTAGCCAGTAGTATACTGTATACAGTTTGATTGACTAATGAAGCTGCGGTTGGAACGCATTACAAAATCCAGGGAACGCACAAGCTAGTTCAAGTTCAGACGCATCGTATTATTCTGTGGTACTGTAACCTGTTGTGGCTTTCTCTACCAACCATTTTAGTTTCTGTGTGTATTCTTTAACTAATGCATATTAAGTCTGATTAGGACGACCTTTTGGCATTGATACTTTCTGGACAATAATGGCGAAAAGGTGCCATGCGGATTGCAGATCAGGACGAGTCAATTAGTAGGTTGAGTAGAGAGATATTCATGTTAAGAAAAAGGAGTAGAGAGATATCATTTGCTACTGTTGATATGTCGAGCGATCATATGCAGCTCGAGCAGACCGAACCAACTCTGGTCCATTAGCCTTGTGGCACGTAATGGAGTTGTATACCTAATACGATTCTGTGGTGATCACGATTACGGAAAGGATCACTGTTAGGCGCGACGTATGATCCGACCATCGCCGGCCTGAGGCAAAGTAAACGGTGCTTGCTTGCTTCACGCGTATCGTGATTATAGTTTTTGTGATGTCCTAACATCAAGAAGCATGGTTTTTTTATGGCAATTCTCATGTGTTCGCTGCTATATTTAACGAAAAATCACGATTGATTTTTTCCTTAAAAAGGGGATTAAGAACCCGGTCTCTGCATCACGACTGATTTTCTTAACTGTAAAAATCCCGTGTTATTTTGCATATTGTTTTCCTGCTTTCCACTGTTGGATAAGGCATACTGGTGAACAAGGAGTTCAGGGATGGTATTCACCGAATGAAAAAGTTATGATCATTGAAAAGAAGAAGTGGATTTTCACAACACAAGTGTCACTCTCGCCGGATCCGGCCAAAGGCTGGATCATGAGTTTTCACCATGAAAAGCAGGGTTGAACAAATTACATGTAATGCCTTCACCAAGATAACAATGTCAAAACATAACCATTGCAAGGCATGATTGATGAAGGTTAGACCAAGGGTTTTTCACCCTAGTTGTAGTCTCGGTACTGAAGTTGCAGCACCAAAACTCAACCATGATGTGATGTCACATTTGCTTGACCACCACCTTCATTCTTTCCAGCCTTTATATTGTCGAACACTGGCAGAGACGTCCATACTTAGTACGCGCCATGTACCAGACCACTTGACAACGAATATGCATATGTCAATGGAACATGACATCTCAGGACGTTTTCAGTCTAAATGTTGGCCAATGCCTACACACAGTTCTGACGTGATCAACCACATGAACACAAATGTGCCTGTATGAGTTTGTTGACGGGCGGCGACTAGCGTGACCCCTCCGGTAGAACCATATGTCGTCCTCTCCGTCTATACATAATTGGGAAAATGCGGACCCCCTTCAAAAATCCCTTCTGTTGTTCACCTGCAACCGTGACCGCACATCAACCCCAATATACAGGTCGAAACGACATGAAGCCGCAATATTCTGCCTAAGATCGGGGTACAGCCATACCACGAGTCACTGCTGCAATATCTATGACACACATGACATCAAATATGGAGTTGGATCCTGATGGGCTTGGGTACAATCACTCTCCTATCTATAAAACCACGAACAAGTTCTCTTAATTCTTTTTTGTAGATGTAGACATATCTTACTTCCTACACTAGTAGGTCTCTACCAAAAGCTAAGCCATATTGCTATATAAATACTTGCAGCTCATTCATAACATCCACATTGGATCGAGCAGTGCATGTTACTTTGTTTAACTACAATGCAGCCGACTGAATACCTAAGAATGATGTTGGGTCCTCTATCTCCTATCTGCCTGGATCTTCAGCCAACGCTCCCATCTTTGCGATCGAGCACGTACGGGCGGGTGCGTATGTCATTGAGTACCACCTGGCCTCCTCCTCGTCGTCCTCGGCTGTTCATTCTGCTGGCCAGCTGAGTCCAAAACTGGCAAGTCAATGCAAGCGAACTGCTGGTTGCAGATTAACAAATCTCGTGGCACGCTGGCGCAGCTGCAGCCATACGTCTCTAGATTATATCAAAACCACGAAGAGTCCACTGGCTCAGTCAGGAAACACATCACCGGCAACGACGGCCCCGATATATACAGCCTCAGGCCCTCAGCTAATGTCTAACATGGATTCGTCCTGTTTGATGTGTTCTGTCCCGGGCCACCGCGCGCGAAGGGCGACCTCGCTCCGTCTCCCATCTCCAACCAACGGTACGTACGCGCCGCGGATCCGGCCTAGTCGCCCAAACCACCACGAGCAGGAGTGCGTGAGCCGTGAGGTGTGTGATATCCAGAACCACCATGCGTCATGCGTGCACATTGCGCTGCCACGACAGCATCCCAACGGCCAACGGTGAACACTGGATTTGGAGATCGCGCTCGGTTGGCTGGAGATTCCAGCTCGCGACCTACCTGTTGGTATATTCCGCCATGCAGCTACCATATAGAGTGTACCTACGCATGCCCCTGGCTGCCTGACGAAGGCCAACATGCGTGGATTTGCTGAGTTAATTACACCAACGGTCACACATCTCGTCGCGTATGTGCACTTAAGTCACACATCTGGAAATTTTGTTTTTTTAGTCACACAACTGAACATTCAGGTGCATTTTGGTCACAAACCAGAAATGGTATCCGGTTTTGACGGAAACTTTTCAGAAAACCCCCTGCTCACACATATTTCGTCGCAAATTGCCCCTGACCCCACCAAACTTCATCTTCCTCCCCAAACCAAACCGAGCTCCTCTGCCCGACCGGCGGTGCGCCTCGTCGAACTCGAACTAGGACGCCCCAAGCCAAACCGAGCTCACCAAGAGTATCCCCGCGCCTTCCTTGTCCTTCAGGCCAGCGGAATCGAACCGGGACGCACTGAGACGGGCGAATCGAGCCGTTCTTCCCCGCCTCCAGCTAGGCCTTTGCCGGACGATTCCGTCTCCGCCGCCCTTTGTCCAACGTCGTCGAGCATGCAGCCGTACTCAGCGTGAGCTAGCGAATCGAACTGATGTTCCTGCAGTCGGAGATGCTCGGCCACCGTCAACTCGGGCAACCACGGCAGGAGCAGATCGGCGGCCGGCCGGTGGGGGTGGAGCAGCTTTGGCTACAGCCTGTGGAGGAGGAGCGCCGGCCGGCCGGTGGGGGTGGAGCAGCTTCCGGTGGCAGCCTGTGGACGTGGAGCGCTGACCCGTGGAGGTGGAGACCGTGCGGGTCGTCTCCCTCCAGCAAGGAGGTCAACGCCACTGGATCGACCGGCTTCCTGCGGCCCTCCACTGACTCCGGCCTTCCTCTTCGGCCTCACCTTCGGCCCCGGCCGCCAGCCTCTCGCCTCGCTCCTCCACCTCCAGCCCGTCTCTGCACACCGTCGGACCTCCTCTGCTTCACCTTGCCCTCAAGGCCCTCCTCTTCGTCGCAGCACTGGAGAAGATGGAGCTGGGTCGCCGGCGATAGGATGGATCTGGGGTCGCCGATGGGGGGAGGTGGGAGCTGGGGCGCCGCCGCGATGGCCACGGAGCGCCGCCGTGAGGTGGGAGCTCGGTTTGGTTTGGGGAGGAAGATGGAGTTAGGTGGGGTTAGGGGCAATTTGTGACGAAATATGTGTGAGCAGGGGGTTTTCCGAAAAGTTCCTGTCAAAACCGGATACCATTTCCGGTTTGTGACCAAAATGCACCCGAATGTTCAGTTGTGTGACCAAAAAACTAGTTTTCCAGATGTGTGACTTAAGTGCACATACGCGACGAGATGTGTAACCACCGGTGCAATTAACTCGGATTTGCTGGAGTGCCGTTTTTGTGTGCGAAAAGAATCATTCTCCGTCAGGCACTTTGTGCCCGATTAATTGACTTTTTCTCGGATAATAGGGTTTACCCTTGTTCCATTAAATGCAACCAAAGTTTTACAGCAATTTATATCTTTTCCTCAGCAACAACGCCACGCACAACCAGAGTTTTGCACTGCTATTTTATTACAGGCATGCCAACAGAAAACACAACCTCGAAGCTAAGAAACGATAAGACCTAAGAAGCCTCGCATTGTTCACCAGGGAATTTCAGGCCTGCTCCTGCCGCCACCTTCTCACCAGATCCGACTGGGGGCCGGTCTTCTCATCAGCATTTGGCACCGCTCCCAGTAGGATGACACTCACGTCCACGCAATCCTGAGTAGCTCCCCTCTCTTGTGATCTAGCTTCATCAAGTTTTGATCCAGCAAGCTGGAGTGCTTGCGGCAGGCAAACAGGTCATTCCCCACGCCTCATGGAGGGCCGGGAAGGACGGGAGTCACTGCTGGTATGTGCTATGGCATCTGTGCATATTTTGAAGTGTTGGAGAAGATGAGGAAGCAATGTGAAGTAGGCTTGGTCTACCGTCGAGCATAGTGGAGCCTCTAACAACGATAATGGGAAGGATGACGAAAACACAAGGAAAAGGAGAGTGTTGTTTCTGCGAACTGATATAACAACTTTTTTCAATTTAAAGTCAAAGAGAAAATGCAGTTTATCTAAAAACATGAGAGTGTTGTCTTCTTGTGGGTTGGGATGGATAAGTAGATTCGCTGTGATGTGAGTAAGAACATATGGTCTTTTGATACAAGAAAAGTGGGACAAATTTACCCACCATGCGCAAAACAATCATATAATAGGTTAATTATTTTATTAGGGTACATAATCTTTTTTAGTCCGATGGGACCCAGACAAATGGTACATGGAGACAAGCGCACTTGATATATACAAAAAAATAGAAAATTACAAAATGTTCAAAAAATTCTGAAATTTTTTACGCGTGAAGATTAGCAACTATTGTACTCTTGTAAATAATTTGGCCAAAAAAATTCGTTGACTTCTGAGCAAAAAGACAAATCTCTGACGAATATAGCGTGTATACAACGTCTTTTTTTGGCAAATCTTTGACCCAGGTTGCAATTAATGGTATTCTCTAACACAATTTTTTGTAGGAGTGCAATACTTGACAATATTCACCAGGCTGAAAGTTTCAGAATTTTTTGAGCCTCTTTTTGAATTATTAATTTCTTTTTGAATATCGGGTTCAAATGTACCCGAGAGTCACTACATATTTTCGGTGTACAATGGTGCCACGTAAGAGTGCCACATGTGATAGATTCTAAAGTGGAGGAAAGATGAATTTAAAAAAAGTCTTTACCTCCTCTCTTTTTCTTTTGACAGTCAATATCACGATATATTACGGTAGCGAATAATACATGGTAGAGATATAAAAGCTGACTACAACGATTAAAAAATCTAAAAGAAACGAGCAAATGTTTAAAATCTTCAAACTCTTTATTTTTTCATGACACAATATTCTACTTTTTCTGAAGGCAGCCGTAAAAGTATGATAAGGATACCAAACCACAAATCTGTAAATACCAATGAGTGCTCTCCCATAATTTTAATTTTCTAATTAAAAGTTTATCTCTTACCAACAATATACCTCACCGATACCTGTTTCCTAGAGATAAGTGTAAGAAATAATCCATTGTATATTTTTTTATCATCATATTTAGATGACGTGAGACATTTAAAATAAGACTTTTTATTGACCATTATACGTGCCCTAATTGAACCAACTTCAGCCTAGGTAGTCTATCAAGATGGACATAGGGACCAAGCAAAGCCCTCTCTTCCTTAGATCATTATTAAGATCACACAACTGCTTCTCGTTGTTATTATCACCACCGATCACTTCCTGAACCGCACCATTCACCTGCTGCCGTGAAGCCGGATCGTGGAAATTCTTGGCCTGCAATATTTCAAAGACATACTATTGTAATGGAAACATCTATATAGAACACACAATTGACGTACGAAGAGAGAAAGATATAAGCGCGATTGTTCACAAATATATATACCGGCGGGGAAGTGTTCGTATCTTCTGCATCCATGGTTACCATTGACTTCATGAACATATCATTCAAGCTGGTTACCTGTTACAACATAAATGATAATTATGTTGTGACTTGGAAAAAAAAGCCTATATTTGTAGTGTTGTTCAAACAAGCTGTAACTAACTAGAGAAAGTAATTTTGGGTGGAACAATTGCTCCAACAAAATTGGACCAAACCCCGTGTCGCCCGTTGCAATCAAGGGTGGGATCTCGCCGTAGACTCCCAGGCGAATCTCCTCTTCTCGTTTCTGCCGCTGAGAAAAGCCCAAGCGGTTGACGCCGGCACGAGCTCTTCACCATTGATCGGAGCCCTTGGCGGTGGATGCGTTGTTCGGTCGAGTGGCAACGTGATCCAACAATACCAATGGTGTTGGCCCTTACTGGCGCATGGTGGACGAACAGTGGCGCAATGGATTCGTTTCGGTGGCCGTGGCAACCTTGATCAGGAAACCTTTATGTTAAGCCAGTTTTTCGCCCACTTGGCTCTTGCCTCCACCCTAGTGCAGCATTGGTTGTTGCGATGGAACGTCAGCATTGTGAATCAATCGGCGGCGGGCAGCGGCTCGAGCGACGGTGCAGGTTGCATCCGATCCGATCCGTCTCCCACGGATTTAGAATGATGTGACGTGTGTCACCACCAGAAACACCTTCTCAGGCACTTAGTTGTGAATGCCATCCATGGTCGTGTGCGACAACGTGGGTGGCTTGCAAAGCAGGACAACGTGGCAAATTGATGGCTGGTAATTTTGGTTGGTGGCCCTAGAATCTAAGTGGGGGAGGAGGCCCCTCGCTGGCAATGGCCGGTTTGGGAAGTCGTGAAGGATGTTGGGACAACATACCCACGGATATAGTTGACAGATCTACGGCTGTTAGACTAACCATAGTGGGGAGTATCATATACTAGTATCATGATACTAGTCTATGTTACTATTTTCACTATGGGTAGTAACAAATATGTGGTATCATATTGTATTGCATTAATTATGTTGTAGACTCATCTTGTCTTGAAACGTTACGGTATCTACATATGATACCGACATCATCTCTTTCATCATTAAATGTAGTGACATGTCATCTTTTTACCTACGTGGCATGCATGATACTAGCTTACCACCACTATGGATAATCTTAGATCATGTGATAAACATACATCGAGCATCCCGCCTCCTGTCGAGGGTATCAAAAGAAGTACGGAAGGGAGCGAGGCGGCGAGGTCCTCAACCTATTCCTTTGTCTCCTATAATATGGGCTGGTATTAGACCCTCTTTGCGCTGGGATCCGGCTAGCGAGCAGTCGCCAACGGTAGATGAGATATTCGGTATGATGGTTTCTATCAGGGGTAGGACGAACAGAATCTAAAATAGGGCGAACTATAAAAAACTAATGCAAGGACAAACATAACCCCGAGACATTAATACTATATATGAGTGACTCTAATATAATCACTTATTACAATAGGAATATAAACATATTTAATGTAAGTAAAACCTAAAAACATACCAATAATGAAGATTTGATGACGTATAGAAGTCCTAGGCAAGGCAAAGCTCTACCTTTTTTTGAAACTCTTTTGTAATTTCATCAATCATGACTTTTGAATATCTCTCGTTTGATGTAGCACATGATCAAGTCACCCAGAAGCCATCGCATACATCTTGTTGTGTACCTCAGTATTGATGATTTTTGTTTTCGGCAACTCTGTATAAGCTGGCCAAACTATTTCTCAAGTCCTTAAATACCCACTTAGGACATACTTTAGAGTCAAGTTTTGTTAGATTGAGAATTACCTAACGCAAAGAGAAATAGTTGTTTTGGACTAAACTTTTCAGTTCACTGAAAGAAACATAATTTTCTTATACGGAGTTCATTTTTTGACGTACGACTAGTCAAAATGTTTAAAACAAAACACACATCTCAATACTTTCGCTAAGAATGATAGAGTGACCGCCCTACCCTTGTGGAGCTCCGCCCTTGTTTCTATTACAAGTACAATCCAGCTAGATTAGACAATGTCCATGTTCGTGTGTGGTGACCTTGTAGTTGTTGGAGATATTGACTCGAAGCTCTATTTTGGGATGAAAATCTCGCCTTTGACCTTGTTGGAGTCGTCAACATCGATGGACGTGAGACGATATCTACTTTAAGACTTTGTCCAAGGCTAGTGTATTTATGTTTGGTAGATCATTGTAATATATAGAGTTCGTAATAGGTTCATGAAAATATTGTTGGGGGCTAGTCTTTTTTGGACGACCTTGGATTTTTTTTTTCTTTATGTTTTGCTAGCCAAGTTGTTCAGCTGTGACATTTAACTTTTCTTGATATTGCCGAATAATAAAAAATGCATGGATGTGGCCATGTGGTCATCAATTGATGCAGACGTGAGGACTCGTACTTCTTAAAAAAATTGAGTAGAGAAAGTTCTTTGTTCCCAACCTTAGGGCCTGCTGCAGAAGAGCAAGCAGTGTCCTGCAAAGAGTCATCATCGTCGTGGTCATCGCACAACATGTCCGATGTGATGAAGGGGTCGTCGTCGTCGCCCAAGGAATAGAAGAAGGAAGAGAAGCTACTCTCAGATGCTCCTCCTTTTCCCTGACAGTCCATCTCCTGGTCGCTGTGCGCCGACGACGCTAGGAAACCTGCGAAGTGCATCGCCCAACTGCTCTCACCGGCCGACACGGATGCTGGCCGGTTGATGCATGAAGAGTGCGATGCTGTGTTCTCCATGGTTTATGATGAGCAGCAGCTAGCAGTAGTGTAAGGTGACCTATGTATGCGGGGTGGCTCCAACAGCAAGGATGGGGATGCCGGATGCCGGATGCCTCGATTCAGCCCTTAATATAGTGAGCTCGATCGGTGGCTCCAACAGCAAGGATAAAGGAGTGGATGAATACAAGTAGCTTCAAATACAATTTTCAAAAAAAAAGTAGCTTCAAATACAAGTACATGAGCATGAACTGTCTGTCAGAACTGGGCCGTCCATTGAAAAATGCCTCTACTCTACAGGGAATCTTCTCGTTCTACTCTGTTATTTGTAATGATCTCTTAATCTAGAATTATTTTTGAACAGGGGAAGGGACCCGAAGGTCCCTGAAGCTTTTCATTCATTGTCATCGTCGGTGGTCAAACACCTTACATAAAGAGACTCAAAGAAAATGAAAATTACATCCAATCCCTGCTTTTAGCACAAAGGTCCCCAACAAAAATTTGGAAGAAGCAATCGAGGACAGCTCCATGACCACCGCTCTTGCCGGCCGCTGCGCAGCCGCTCTCGCCGTCGCCTGGGACGAAACCACTTGGGGCGGTGAGAGGGGAGCTCGCTGCGAAGCTAGCCAAGGGCCTCCGTTGCGACACAAGTGCGTGGAGGTTGAAGACCATCGGGCGCCGGCCGGTGAACACCGTAGCCGACACGAGAGGAGGGAGGGGCCACCTTGAGGCCAGAAGATACGTCGGCGTCGCCTTAGCCGGCGTTGGAGCGCTTCTCCCCTGCTGCAGCGCCGACCTCGAGCAGCCGCTACCGCCAGCTCTTTCTGCGTCTTGACCACCTTGACCAAGAGGAACAAGAAGAACTGATGAAGCAGCGCCGTCATCGACACCGCCGAAAGCGAGCTTATTTAGACGGGATCTTTTCTCCTCCGCCCACTCCATCATCTCCCGCCGCAGGAGCTCGCCGGAGCAGCCGAGAATCACTCCTGGCCGCAGCTCGAAAGCACCAGGACACCCCATACGGCATATAGCCAAACGCCCTATAGGCAACCCTACTACTAATCCTACAACTAATATGTACAAGGAAGCCAGACCTCCTATTCCATCCCCTTGCCGGCCACCATGGCCGCCGAGCAGGAGAAAGGAACGGAGCGGCGCTGTAGAGGGAGAAGCGACTCTCAAGGGGACTGGGGCAACCAGGCGATGCGCTCTGCAGTCTACGTTGTGGTCGCTGGAAAAAAAAATCTAGAATTATTCGGCCGTACTAGCTAGCTAGCTAGCTAGTAGTATACTGTATACATTATGATTCTGATTCTGATGGTGGCTGGTATCATGTTATCTTCTCTGGTGATTGGATCGAATTGAGCAGCGGTTGGAACGCATACCAAGTTCAGACACCAGCCAAGTTCACATACATCAAATTATTTTCCAGAGTAATACACTTTCACCCGCTGTAGCTTTCTCTACCTTTGAGAGAGAAAAACTGCACCAACCATCAATTAATGTTGAGCCTGTTAGGCAGACAACTTACTATAGTATGTTTTTCATAAACCACTAACTTTACGTGCCATCTGCCGCACATAGTTCTAAATCTCGGATTAACTTGACTAATAGCAATTCCGACTATTGGGGTGTGCAAGTCAGTTATTACGGGACACCTATATGTCCACCGAGTCATCCAACTCATATTTTGTTAAGAGCAAGAACAATAAGGTTAGAGCAAGTCTGCAGGCTGTAAGGATTTAAATATTATATGTATACTTACATAGAGCAGAGAGTAGGAGAGAGAGTGGAAACGGGCTCTCATGCAAGAGCTAGCTGCAGCACGTGTTCTTAGGCACTTTGTGAGAGTGGAAGGTGGGCCAACTATAAATAAAGTAGTCCATATTTATAGCCAATTATTGTACTTGTTGGCTATTAGGTTGGTTATAGATGACATGGCACCATCTTATAGCCAACAGCCGGCTATACTATTGTACTTTCTCTTATGTAAGCAGTCTATAAGGGTTAAAATAATATTTGTTTGATAACATGGAGGAGAGAGAAGAGGAGAGAAGGGGAGTGGGCTCTTATGCAAGAGCCAGCTCTAGCACGTGCTCCTATGCACTTTGTGAGAGTGAGAGGTGGGTCATATCTTAATAAATTAATTTTGTAGCTAACTATTTTACATGTTGATTATATGGTTGGCCATAGATGACATGGCAATCTCTTATAGCCAGCTGTTGGTTATACTATTGTATTTGCTCTAATGCTCCGTTCCCATCATTTTGAGGGTAATAGGGTAGTGATCAGAAACATTAGTCGAGGCCGGCATCAGCTGAAAATGAGTGAAAGACATACTTCCTCAATATCTAGCTAGCTAGGTCGAACAAAAAAAAACAAGGCGTCTTCCTATATAAAAAATTGATGTCCATTTATAATATCACAATTGAACCGATCGAGCAGGATATACCCAATGGCGAGGGCGCGAGGTCTTTGACCCTAGGCACCGGGCTAACCTCTCCTAGCAACAAATGGGAACTACTTACTTGCTAGTTCAGGCAGCTGTACTGTAAGGACCACATGCCTATGCTAATGCAATTCTTCGCCACTGCTCCGTCGTCTGCTTCACGTGCGCTTGCAACTGTTCAACTCCTCGTGGCTGATCGGTTGGCTGGCCATTTGGATCCAGACTATAAGCCGGGTAATAAGTCAATGCAGCCATGCAGGAACTGCAGGCTTGCGGATTACAGATCCCGTGGCGCAACCGCAGCCGTATATATGTTATATGCACAGTATATACACATAGTATTATTTACTACGCAGAGTACTATATTAAGGCTCGTAACCTGAATTAGGGCTCGTGGCTCAACGAGAACAGACACACCGCTGGCAACGACGGAGACAACGGCCGGATGCAGCTGCGGGATCGAACGGACACATGATCATGACGTCTCTTTCCTCCGGCGCGTGCTCCTCTAGCTAGTCGCCGTGGATGATCTTTGCGTGTACCAAGTGCACAATTCATCCATGCATGTTCGACTGACGCCCAAACCACCACGAACGGACTACAGCAGAGCGTGATCGCCGAAGGGTCTCCTTGATCCCGCAACGCAACGGCCAACGAATATCTGACAATCACTAGTACTAGAAAAAGAGTCATCCATCCCGCACATTAGTCCCCACGAAATTTCGAACCGGGACTAATGTGAGCATTAGTCCCGGTTCAATCGGAGGCGACGCCGCATCACTAATGACAATATATTTAAATTGTTTAAATTATTTTGTTTGGTTTATCATATTGCGTGATATTATTGATATTGTTTTTCTGTATTTTTATTTGAGTTCGAAAGTAAATTATAAAATCCATATTGTTTATCAAATGGGCCTTTATGTACTATTTAAATTTATTAAGATTTTGAAATAATAGTGAAAAGGTCCTAACGTATTTAGAATGTCTATTTTAATTTCTACAATTTGCGAAAGAAAAGCAAAAATTTGTATTTTTTTCTCATTAAATAATTATTTTAATTTCATAATTAGGGAGAATGCAATACGTGAGCATTTATAAAATCTGATTCAATGTAATTAGGGGAAATACATTTAGATTGTCTTGATATATTTTAGAGTGTTTCTTTTTTTTAGCAAATTGAAATTTGAGTATGCTGATATTTTTTAAGATATTTAAAAAAAATCCTTTATCAATTTGAAATGTTCAAATAAGTTGTATTTATTTATTTTAAATTTTTTTGTTTTTTGCGAGCATTTTGACATATTTTAGCGTAGTTCTAAATTTTTATCAAATTGATTTTTTTTTGTGTGTGTTCTTTAATAGTTTGAAAATTTCAATTTTGTTGCCTTTTTTTTCTCGAGCATTTTGATATATTTTACCGTATTTCAAAATATTTAGCAAATTGAAAATATTCGAAGAAGTTTGTATTTGTAGTTATTGATTTTAAAACATTTGTCATTTTTTCAGCTTGTCCTACATGTCAGTAGTTTAGCCTTGATATATTTTAGAGTATTTCCTTTTTTTTAGCAAATTGAATTTTGAATATGCTGATATCTTTAAGATATTTTAAAAAAATCCATTAGCAATTTGAAATGTTCAAATAAGTTGCATTTATTTATTTATTTTTTCCGAACATTTTGACATATTTTAGCGTAGTTCTAAATTTTTATCAAAATGAATTTTTTTTCTTTTTTCTTTAGCAGTTTGAAAATTTCAAATTTATTGTCCTTTTTTTTCCTCGAGCATTTTGATATATTTTACCATATGTTGCACGTTTGTAAAATGATTAGATTTGAAAGAATGCTTAGATTTTAAAAGACTCAAATTTGAAATTTGGATTTAAATGCTATAGTATGGTTGTGATTTTTATTAAAAATTTATCCAAATTTTGGCAATACAAAAATAGTCAAGCATTTTTTTCCTTGTCTTAAATATATATATATATTTATTGTCATCTTGATATATATTTTTTAAACTGTTTGCATTTTTTTTTTGGTTTTAAAAAAAATCTGACATGTTGGGCCCACCGTGATGTTGGCATGACGTCAGCAAAGGGGAGGGTCTCCAGGTGACGACGGCGAGGTCTACGGTGGCGGCGCATCACTGCGTTCTGGGACGCGCACGTAGGCGCCGCGGATGCGCGCGGAGCTGGGGTGGTCGTAGGTGGCGGCGCCGCTGCGCCTAGGTCGCCAGAGCGGCGCCGGCGGGCACCGAACGCGGCGGACGCGGCAAACCCAAATCAACTCAGCTCGGCGGCGATTCCGGCGCGAGTCGTGCGAGGAAGCAGCTGATCTGCGGGGAGGAAGGAGAGGGTGAGGCGGCGGATCTCGCCGTCCGCTCGGTTTCGTGCGGAGAGGAGCGTGGCGGGCGCGCGCCGCGTCGGCGGCGCCGGAGAGCTCCGGGTCGCGCGGGGAGAGAAGAAGGGGAGCGAGTTGTGCGGGTGGTTTTTCACGGAGGCCCCTGGTGTTTTTGAAATTTGCAAAGCAGTCCTTTTGAGGGGGTTTTCTGTGAAAGTGTTGCGTTAAAATTCGTGCGGGAAGGTCACCGGTTGGCAACCGGTTTCACCGGCGACGACCGGATGACGTGTCGACCTCCCATTGGTGCGGGTGCGCGTACTGTTACCAGCAACAGTACCGCGGGATGGAGACGATGTGGCTCTATCCTGGCCGTCCGTTTCACAGATCGGACGGCCAGAATAAAAAAGGCGACGTGGCACGCTGGACAGGGGGAGGTCATGTCCTCCCTTTATATATAAGGTTATGCGTTATGTACACGAGCCGAACGGTCGTGAACGTTGGAGAGATGGCTCACCTAGCTGTCTGGATATTATTTGTATTGAGCTAGCGTGTCCCGGTCGCCACGTGGCATACTTCTCTAGGAAAGGGTAGTGCTAAGCCGAGCCACGAGCCCGTTTTTCTACGGAAGGGTTAGTGGTAAGCTAAGCCAGACTCAGGCTCAATTCCACCCCTACCTCTCTTCGATCAAGATCATTCACATCATGTGGATAGTCCACATAGAGAAAATCAAGATACCAGATCGTATTTGGAGTGTCTGCGCTCCCATATATACCAAGTTTTGTGTGTCCATTGTACCCTCTCTCACACCAAGTCGATATACAGCGAGTGTCATTTGCTCCGAATTAATTCTAGAGCGTGATGACCTTATGCAGGTGATTCAGTACAAAACTTGTTACACCGGATGAGAGACGATGACCTCTCCCCTCTGCCCGATGGCACCGGAGCGGTGGCCGGAGGAAGAGGGGAGCGGAGTTGGATCTTGAAGGCAGCATCGTTTTTATTTTATTTTTTCTTAGAAATAGATTAATGACAATTTTTTGAGGGTATAGATTAATGACAAATGTGCATTAGAAATGCCCCGCAGGGACGCAATGAGGTAGCGTCGTCTGAAGTGATCCATCTGATGGGTCGGCCCATTTAGCAGATTTATTTTTCTGTTTTTTCTTTTCTGTTTTTGTTTTCTTTACTTTTTTCTGTTTTCTTTTCTGTTTGTTTCGTTTTTATTTTTTTGTAACTTTATTTAGGATTTCAAAAAATGTTCAGTTTTCGATTTGAAATTTGTTCAACTTTTAAAACTGTTCTGATTATGAATTTGTTCAAATTTGAAAAATTTAAAATTTAAATTTATTCAAATTCGAAATGTGTTCCGATTGAAATTTGGTCAAATTTGAAAATTGTTCTGATTTGAAAAAAATTCAAATTCAAAATTTGTTCTGATCAAAAATTGTTTTGATTTGAAATTTGTTCAAATTCAAAAATTTGTTCCTATTCAAAAAAATCTGATTTGAAATTTATTGCGTTTGAAATTTGTTCAAATTCGAAGATGGTTCCAATTTGAAATTTATTCAAATTTATAATTTATTCAGATTAGAAAACAAAGGAAAAAATAAGAAAAAACAAAAACAAAAAACAGTACCTTTTATATTGGGCCGCATTTGCCCATGAAGAAGCTTCCTTCTGGCGACGCTACCGTTCGGCATCGCCTGAAGGCGACGTACAGGAGCGCCTATTAGAAATGATGTTTCTTTAGTATCTCATATGGTGGTCTGTTCAGGCCCGTACCCAAACACCACCCACGTTTCCGTCTCCTCACGGCCCAACCCACTTTTCTCCACCACTTCAACCTCTCCGCTCGCTGCCGCCGCCGCCGCACTACCACGCACGCCGCCGCGGCCGGCACGCGCGAATCCACAGCCGCTTCCCTCGCACTCCTGTCTCCACGCGTCCTGCACCCGCTCGCGAGCCGCCCTCCACCAGAGATGCCGCCGCTGGGGCCTGCGCCGCCGCGCCTCGCGCTCCACGCCGTCTCCTGCATGCGGAACGCCCAAACCGTGCTGCGGGGCCTCAACGTCAGCGTCCACGACGGCACGGCGCTCGTTCTCACGGGCGCCAACGGCTCCGGCAAGACCACCTTCCTGCGGATGCTCGCCGGCTTCTCGCGCCCCTCCGCGGGGGAGATCCTCTGGAACGGCCACGACGTCACCTCGCCGGGGGTCTTCCAGCAGTACAAGCTGCAGCTCAACTGGATGTCGCTCAAGGACGCCGTCAAGGACAAGCTCACCGTGCTCGACAACGTCCAGTGGTTCGAGCTCCTCGAGGGGAAGAGCGGCGACAGGGCCGCGCCCGCCATCGAGCTCATGGGCCTCGGCAGGCTCATGAACGACAAGGCCAGGATGCTCTCCATGGGGCAGAGGAAGCGCCTGCAGCTCGCCAGGCTCGTCGCCGTCGACCGCCCCATCTGGCTCCTCGACGAGCCCTCCGTCGCGCTCGACTCCGAGGGGGTCAAGCTGCTCGAGTACATCATTGCGGAGCACCGCAAGAAGGGCGGGATCGTCATCGTCGCCACGCATTTGCCCATCCAGATCGAGGATTCCATGTCCCTCCGGCTCCCACAGAGGTTCCCTCGGAGGAAAACTTTGGTTGATCTTGTGCGTTGACTGACGAGACCTCATCTGAGATGTTGTGAGTGTATCTTTCTAATTGTTCAGTTCTTCTCCAGTCATGCACGCAGTTCAGTTCTTCTCCACTCTCCAGTCATGCACGCACATTTTCTGGAGCAACTTCTGATTTTGCGACACTTTCTTCTGGGAAATAACAACATATTCGCCATGTCTGTCAATATATATGGTGGTGCCCTCTTTGCTCACATACTGCATTGTTTTGGAGATTTGCGATGATTGTTTGACATCCATGCGTTCATCCATTCATTCAATTGCCTACTGGTGGTAGAATCTTCTGTTCCTTATGTAGTGTCTAGCAGATTTAATAGTCATGAGATGCGGCGTATTTACCTGAAGCTTCGATTGGGTGGAGAGCTTACCAAATTTGGAGATCCTTTTACAAGGTAATGGTTTTCTGGTTTAGGAAATAGGAATGCTCCATAATCCGTATACAACTAAACTGCATTGTTCAAATATATCATGTATCGACTTTGGTAGACTTTTGTCCTGAATTTCGATAGTTATGTTTACCCTGAAAGTCTGAAACCGTTTATGATGCTACATCACACCTTTGTCTAGCTATTGTTATAACTCATATTCTTTGACTGGTCTACTGTACATTTTTAAGATGCTGTTAGCCTGTTAGAATTTGGAATCCATTTTTCTGCTAGCCTACTTAATCGAGCTAGTCCTGTTTACCGCTCTAGAAACTTGGCAACTAGTTGAAGTTTCCAATTGGTATGATGATGAAAAGGTCCAGCAGGATGTTTTCTTTATCACCGTCTAAATTTTGATAATCAACTAGCCAAGTGCAATAAGAATCGAAGCAGTGCTACTTGTACTCATTCCTTAAAAAACGTGCTATTTCTGCGGAATGTGCAGGTTGTTATGCTGATGATTTTTTTTTTTTTGAAATTTGTTATGCTGATGATTTGAAAAACCTATTCAGAAAACAGGAACTACCAGAACAGTTCTATAGATATTTCTATTGTCACTAGAAGCTATTCTAAATTGTTCGCTGAAATGGAGCGCAAGCACATTAGTATGACTAATAAGTTGTCTTCATAGAATGCAATCATCCGAAGCTTCCAAATAATGTCGGATCGGCAATTCGGCCTACATATTTTGCATGCATGGACGTAGTAGGGATATGCCTATATATTGTTCTCTCACTAGTGCTATGTGTACTTTGTTGTTCGATGCCTCCATTTGTTCATGTCTGCTAGAGAAGATTCTCAAGGAAATAGCTTGGTTTGTGGAGTTTTGTAAATGTACCAATGCACCAAAGATTGAAATGAAATTTTACAAGCTATCCGTCCTATTGCTTTCTGCGTACGAAATTGTATTCTTTTACACTATCTGTCAAAAGTAGATATATCTTGTAGTGATCTGTCTTCGTACAGAGAATAGACAGAAAAGAAAGCAGAAACTAGGTTTGAGTTTCTAAAATAAAATCTTAGCGGCTATATTGCTGATATGGTTATATGACCTCCTTCTGAATCTTGCTGTTTTTTTTGAACACCTCCAACTTCACCACGTATATTCACCAGGATTCCACATACAAAGTACATAGAAACAAGCAAAGAAAGAGCAAACACGAGAGAGAGGAGCCGGAACAAGCTCGAGGATCACCAGCTTCACCGGCGACGGAGACGAAGAGCAGCATCCGCCGATCTTCCACTGCCTGGGAAACTTTTGTCCCTTGAAAGACGTCGCCTGGACTGCCCGCCGCTCCGCGGCGGGGCTCTTGTCGATGAACGGCCGTGGCGGACGCCCCCCTGGCTCCACAGCACCGCCAAACCCTAGCCGCCTTCGGATCCATCGCAGAAGAGGCTGAAGAACTCGAGCACCTCCGGGATCCAGCCGCCCGATCCGCCGCCACTGCAGATCTTGCTGTTGCTGGTAGCAAGTTTGAATCATTTGGTGCAGTATGCATTCTGTATACTAGGCTGGCCTGTGTTAACTCTGGTACTACACTGGTGCAGGCTGTAACAAGGGAGCACTGAATGGTGCGCTGATATCCAGGGACCATTGTGGAGGTACTCTGTGACCCCATTCTGCAAGTAGCTGGCCCACTATTCAAGACAAGGTGTTAAGCCACTTCCCAGGCCAGCACCGAGCCACCAATACTACATAAATGCACTCTGTTCCTTTGCTGTATTTTGTTTGATTGTTTGTTACTTTCTCTCTAGTCGCCCATCTACATGATTGGATATTGATCTTTATATTGCGAATGCTCATGTCTAGCCCAGATCCTTGATAGCTTGATCTTTTTTGTAAATGAAAACGACATTTATGTGCCTGGAATTCATTATAATCTGGACCTTCTTGTCCAATACAGTTGAGCTGAAATTATCCTGTCACCATCTTCTGACTTAAGATAGATTGTTCATGCCTTGGTACTGTCATATTAGGAGGAACAAGAGTTAAGATGATTATTAAAATGGCCTACGTTAAATGGAGTGCTTAGGATACCTTGTAGTTCTTTTGATAGATAGGTATGGGAGTATTTGATGTTTGTAAGAATGATATAAAAAAGAGGGAGTGCCTTGTAAGAGTGAGATATTCTTTTTTGGATTATTAATTTACGCTGTACTCGCCTCACCTATGTCGAGGTTGCGCACCTTGCGAATGAGGATATTCGGCAGCGAGCTTTGGCTTTGTATGATCACCCCGGTGGAGGGGGCGGTGGGAGATTAATGTGAGTTTTGTCTTCTGGGGTTTTGTTCGGAATGTTTCCCCTTCAAAAAATATGGTCCACTCTATATATTTTCCACACTCCTTATTGAATTGAAGGTAAATTTAACTTCTTTCTGTAATGATTTATATTTTTGCAGGGCATAAATCTTTTCTGTGTTTGACTTGTGGTGTACAGAGAAATACAACCCATTTATACTGAAAAAGCAGGCTCGAAGATTAAAAAATTAACAAGTTTAAGTATCAGGTTAGCATATGAACATGCCTTCCTTCCAACCTTCCTTCTGCAATTCCATGTGTCTGCGATCATGGAACATGAAAAACTACTAGGAGAGTCATGAAAATGCAGACAAACCTCCCAATTAACTGAGCCTATGTTTTTTTTAGAGCTGAACAGTGTTTCGAGTTATGGGGTAGTTTAATTCAAAGCTAGAGTTGAAAGAATATGACAATGATATCTAGAGTATATTTATGGCATTAAACAAATGTTTGCTGGCATTCAAGTGTCATGTTGATTTAGCTTTAAAGGATTACCTAAATGGGGAACTTTTTTGCTGTTAGTGCTAAGAAAACCTGCATGGGCCCATCTCTTATAAATACTGCCGAGTTAAATTGTTCATCATGTCTGCCTTCTGTTAGGACTCTCTTAAAGACTGATATCTTTGACCACATCAAACATTTAATCACAGACTTGAAATCATGTTCTATTCCTTAAAGGAACACATAACATGCACACGCACAGAGGACCTTATTAATAGGCATACTAATGTGAAAAGGTGTAGTGAAGTGCTTGATCCCCCATAAGTCTAGGAGTGAGACATGGGGGCACGGCCATTATGTATTGCTGCCAGTACATTGTCTCTCTAGGGCATACTATAATAACTGCAATCACTCGGATGTGAATGCCATTCTACTATAGGACAGGAAACTTATATCGCAAAATTAATAATATTGCAATCTGTACTACTTCAACCAGCACAATAATAGAAAGATCAAGTGTGTGCCACATGTCAATGTCAATATGGCATTATTGAACTATTAGTATAATTTTGTGTGGCCTAAGGAGATAATACACGTGGAGAACGAGCCTGTGGCTCGATGGTTGGCTCTGGCGGTGTCCAGGCCACCCGTCCCGGGTTCGATCCCCAGCGGGGACGTTTTCCTGGGATGTCTCACTAGGGCGCTCTGTTCGCCAATAAAACCTCCGTTCGCACGCCTGTGTGCCACAACTCCAGTCTTGTACCAGACGTGCCGGGTATAGGGTGTAGGGCTTAGTTTAGGCTTGCAGTATGGGTGTGAGTGTGGGGTGCGTGTGTGTGGTGTGAGTTGCTGTAAGTCTGATTTGATACTACATCTTGTATCCTTAGGGAGGGCAAAAAAAAAAAAGGAGATAATACACGTGCTTGTCTAACCAAAATTGATTATCCAGGGTGAGATGAAACCACTGAAGGGTGCTTAAATGCTGCACACTCTTAGCAAACATTCGTTCTAAAAACATACAAAGTTAACTTTATTTGGTAGTAGTTTCTGTAAGGTTTACCTGTCAAAAGAAAAGTCTGTAAGGTTTACTACAGTCAGTTTATGAATAATGTTGCACTGATTGTGACATTGACACATTAGTTAGAAGGCGATGTTCATATATAAAGTAAGAGATAACTGTTGAGAAGTTATTAGGATTGACAATTCAGGATTGTGGACCCATGACAGTCATGCTAGGCAGGGAAGGCAGCCACATCTTCTGTTCTAGTCCATTATTAATAAAGGAAAGAGGGATGTGTCATGATAATTAGGAGCTACTTGTCATGCACGAGGTCCATGGATTAACTATATGGAGAGGAAGGTGCCGAATATGTCTCAGTGGGATGGAGAAACGACTAATTTCACTTTCTAGATTTATTGCTCTTTTCCATCATTGCTTCATTCTTGAAAAGGAGAAATTTATCCATTCGAACTAGTTGGTTGCTCTTGAAGGATGGATATCACCATCGTTATGGTGCAATGTTAGGGTTGATTGGAGGTTTCTCTTTCCAAGAGATTGGTATGCCTAGACTACCATAATATCCTACGGTGAGCTTGGAATTCCTGACCTGGAAAATTCTATTGCTGTTTGTAAAACGTGCACGGCAAGCTTTATAGGTATTTTTGCAATTAAAGGGAAAATTAGAGACATAAAGAAAGAGTACTAAATGTTAGTCATTGTAGGAGAAAAATAGCGTGCATCTAGGTTACTTAATCCGGTACACAGCTCTGGACTCTGGAGTACACCGAGAATAGACGTTCATTAATACTCAGAGGCAGCTCTGCTTGTTAATATATGGTCATCAATGACTATCAGGGGTCACCTTAATGGAATTTTCGACCTAGAGTACTTTGCTTCCTGGTGGGCAAATATTATTTCCGTGTACAACTGTGCATTGAACTCCTATGTCTTCTAGGCATAGCCAGTCCCAAGGGTAAAGGAGGAGGGTTGTGACAGGCTTGGCGAGCCAACGTAAAAACTAGCCAGTCCCATGGGCGAGAGTAGTACTACGCTGGGTGACCTCCTGGGAAGTCCTCGTGAAAGGGTTTTGGAGTAGGTCGTAAGTACAACTTGAACAATTTATGAACTACACACCACATTATAGACCGTAAGTGAAATAAGTGCACAATTAAACCATCTCCATAGCCTGTTGTAATGAATATACCTCTTTTCTAGAAGAATACGCAGGTGATCTACACATGTTTATATTAGAAATAAGGGAATCGAGCTCCAAAAACATATTATCAAACCTAAAGATGCAATATCATTGATTCATTGAAATTCTGCATGATTGACTATTTATATTATCGTTACATATTTGTAAGTAAATAACCTACTCCCTCCGATTCAAAATAAGTGTTGCAGTACTGAACTAGGGTTAGTTCAATACTGCGAGACTTATTATGGATCAGAGGTAGTATTGGTAATCATTCGAATATTGTCAATATTTATTATTTCTTCTATATGATATTTGTGTATTAACCCTTTAAAATCTACAAGTTTTCTTATCCATCATATACATAGAAAAGCAAAATTTTGGCAAGAGAGCAAAAAATTAGTCATCGGAGACCATCACTCCACGTGAAAGAAGCGGGTTAGACAAGTGAAAGAAATATACTCCTTTGAATTTAGCTTAAACACGAGCTTAATATCCTTGCATAAAAAAAAGAAGCTTGCACATATGAAGACGCTATTTCTCCTATCCGCAAGCGATCTCCGCTGTCGTTTTACTGTGCACAAATGTATGTGTGACTTTTCCAGATCACACATAATGTGATGCTGCATGAGCGGGCTACAGATGTTGTTTCGATAGCTGATCTTATCAACCCGAATCTTCAAGTTTCAGATCATAAACCTTCTAGTGTGCTTACCTGTGAGTTCCGACCAATGTTGGACTATTCTTTTCTTTTGCAGAGGGGCTTGCAGGTACTACTACTGGATCATTCTGTGCTTGATGCCCCCAATAACTAGCATTTACATCGTCCATCCAATCAGGTCTGCGTCTGGTAGATCAATCAATTTTGGCTTGTCGTAGTTTTACTGGCGGTAAATGCAGTGTCCTGTGGAGTAACACTCGTTGAGAAGTTGTTTACAGTTAGAAAGTCCCATCAATCATGTTGCTGAATGGCATGTGAAGAAGGTTTCTTGACAGGACATGACGTCGTAGGAACGATTTGTGAAGGAAGCTTAAATGGGAGGGCCAGGCCCTGCTGCAACTGAACAAGGGGAAAGGGCTGCAGAGATTTCAAAAAGAAATCATAGCAGAAGCAAATGTAGCAATAACTTCCCAACGCATATATATCCAGAAAATTAAGTCAGCGTCGATCTCTTGGTCCTCAGTTGCACTAGTAGTTTGTTTAATTCCGTAGGCGATTTTGACACTGTTGACCTCTAGACAAAACTTTAGCACAAAATGAACCTCGGCCGAAACTATTTCACGGGATTGACCTTTTCGAGTAGCGTCTCACGATCAGGCGCTACCCTACACATGGTAGCGCCTCGTGATCAGGCGCTATACTTCTTGCCAGCGTGGCGAGCCGGGGCCACGGGGGCCCAGTCTGAGGGGATAGCGCCTCGTGATCAGGCGCTATGGTGCGATAAGGTAGCGCCTGATCACAAGGCGCTACTCTTCGGTTCCAGAAACTAACAGAGAGCCCAGCGAGGGAAGCAGGGAAAAAAACACCAAGTCAATGTGTCGCGCCTTACCATGAGGCGCTATACTATCAAGAGGGCATAGCGCCGCGTGGTAAGGCGCGACACATTGACTTAGTGTTTTTTTCCCCGCTTCCCTCGCTGGGCTCTCTGTATGTCTCTGGAACCGAAGCATAGCGCCTTGACACTAGGCGCTATGCATCCAAACTTTGCCAAATCCAGAAAAGTGCCAGTTTTTTGATGGAATTATAACAATTCAGCAAATATTCAAAACTACACAGAAAAGTGCCAGTTTCACAGGAAGTGCATAATAACAACAAGTTCATACAATTTTAAAGTTCACCACTACATAGCAAAGTCGAAATGACAAGAAGGTTCAAAATAAATCCACATAGTGGAGTCCCGGAGATCATCCACATAGCAAAGTCGAAACGACATAGCTCTATTGTGTCGAGCTAGATCCCTTGCCCTTGTCCTTCCTTTTGGAAGTGCACTCCTCTTCCTCCTCCTTCTCCCTTGCGAGACGAGCCTCACGTAGCACCCTCTCCCGGAATATCTTGTTCTCCCTCTCTCTATTCGCCTTCGCAATGGCATCATTGACGAGCTTCGGTGTTGCTTTGTTGGGTTGAGACGCTGCCATACCTAGAAACATTATAAACTGAAAGTTAGTAAGTGTCCAATATGAATACAATATGCGATAAAAAATTACAATAATGGATAGAAACAATATAAAAGCAAGTATAAAGTGGAGAAACATACGGATACGGCCCAGCTAGGTATCCTATCATACTCACGGTCCTACCACCGCCACGGCCTACACCACCACCATGACCTCTATAACCAACATGGCCTCTTGTAAGCCCAAGTTGCCTCCCTCTTTGTTGCCTTGGAGCTTGTTGGCTCACTCTTTGTTGCCTTGTAGGTTGTCGTGTAGGAGCTTGTTGGCTTGGACCTTGTTGTTGGCTATTTCTTGCTTGGTTACTACCTTGTTGGCTAGGCCCACCATGTTGGCTTGGACCTTGTTGTTGGCTATTTCTTGCTTGGCTACTACCTTGTTGGCTTGTGCTTGCTTCATTTCCCTTGGCTTTCTTCCTTTGGGGGCATTTCCTTATGTTGTGCCCCTCCACATTGCACTTGCCACAACGAGAGCGCACACGAGGCTCTTGGAATTGGTCATTCCGACATTCCCTCCCACCACTGCCCCAACCATCCATGTCGCCCCTTAGACGTTTTGTTTTGCGTCTTCCCTTTTTGTCCACCTTCGAAGCCGGATCGGGCCATAGTTGAACTCCATGATACTCCGGCCATTGTGATCGGTCTAGGAATGGGTGAAACCTAGGAGCCCATGTGTTTTTCGTGGTCTCGATAGAGAACTCGGACTCTCTCACGGTGCGCGGGTGATTAACATCCACATGTCTAGTACGAGCCGCCGTTAGCAAGTGCGAGCAAGCAAGATGAAGCAAATGTGGCCTCCCGCATGTGCACTCACAATCCTTGAGTGATACCTTGAATGCCCGGCCACCATGTTGGACACCATCGGCCGTGGTTCCTCCCGGTTCGTTTACTTGGTAGATCAAGTCCTCATTATCAAATAGTGTTGCAACTTGGGAGTCCGCCTTCATTGACTCGAATTCCACGAAATTATCAACCTTTGGTGGGAATTTGTACTTGTGATTGTGCTTGTTCTTTCCCGCAATCTGTTGGTCCGTCTCGAGTGAGTACTTCAGAAAATATTCATTCAACTTGGTGAATGTGTATTCAACTATTGCAGTCACGGGCAATGCACGCACACCCTTGAGCACCTTATTGAAGCATTCTGCCATGTTGCTTGTCATTTGACCGTACCTCCGGCCATCTTCATCGTAAGCTCTTGCCCACTTCGATCTAAGTTCAATGTGCCTATGGAGAAACTCTTGCCCCCCGGCGTTCAAAGATCTGTTAGCGAGCAATCTGTTGTACAAGTTTGCGAAACGACGATCAGAGAAGGCGAGACAACAATCTTGAAGATCATCGGAAAACTCCTTGCTCCCACAAGCCCTATAGAAGTTTGAGCAAAAATGCCTCATGCACCATCGGTGGTGTAAACGAGCATGCCCGAGGATCTCGATCTGCACCGCGTTGAGAATTCCTTGATGGCGATCCGAGATGACACAAACTTCCCTTTGAGGTGGAATTATCTTGGTTCTCAAATAGTGAAAGAACCACTCCCAACTATCATTGTTTTCCGCCTCAACTAAAGCAAAAGCCAATGGAATCAGACGATTTCCCGCATCATTTCCTATTGCAACCAATAGAGTGCCCTTGTATGGACCGGTCAAAAAGGTGCCATCGACTGCGATGACCGGCCTACAATGTTCAAAAGCACGGACACATTGTTCGAATGCCCAAAATGCACGGCCAAATACTCGGACAGTCTTGCCGTCCACAATCCTTGTTTTTTGCCCAAACGGCTCAACCACATGGACCATCCCCGGGTTAGTCGCGGCCATGGCTCCCAACAACCTAGGGATTCGGTTGTATGCTTCTTCCCAGTCACCATACAACATTCTGAAAGCAGCTTGCTTTGCCTTCCATGCCTTCCCATACTTGATCGTGTAGTGAAATATGTTCTCCACAATTTCAATGACACTCTTAATACTCATTGTTGGTAGTGTTGAGATGGAGTTGGAAACCTTATAACCGAGGAACTCGGAGGTGAGTTGACGGTGGTCTGGTTTCACATCCTTGCCATCCACCTTCTTGCCTCGGCACATGTGTGTTGCAACACAACTAGTTATGTGCCAATCGGGACCTTTCTTCAAAGGTCTTGCTCGCACCTCCCACGGACATCCTTCCTGTAAGCATCTCACCGTGTAACGCTTCTTTTTATCGGAGTGAGCCACCTTAAACGGACGATGGTACTTAACTGAGTACTCCTTGATCCACATCTGAAATTCCAACAAGGTTGCGAACCTCAAACCAGGAGTTATCCCATTGTCCAAATGATTCATTTCCCGGTAAGAAATTGGCCTAGCTTCGAGCAAGATACCCTTTCCGCCATCAACCGTCGCTTCATCCGCGAGAGTAAGGTCAGAAAACAACGGAATTCGATGATCCCGTCCCACTACCTTCTCGAACGCTTCGGCCTCCTTGACGGTGAACCCCTCCTCATCCACATCTTCATCGGGCCCATCGTCATCCGAGTCCGATGCATAGCATCGAGAATAAGGGATGTCATGCTCCATGGTCTCTTGTTCAATATATAAGTCCAAATCTCCAACATTGTTGTCGTGGAGGTCAATCCCATCCTCATTGTCCTCGTGCTCATCATCCCCGTACTCATCAGTTGAGATGAGTGGTGGACTCCTACCATCTAGGTTCATGAGTGGTGGACTTTGGTTCATGAGTGGTGGACTCTTACCATCAAATGGGGAGGCATGTCCGTTGGAGTCCAAGCTCACATGCGCATCAAACTTTACCGTGGCAAATAACTCAAGAGACTTGTCAAGCGATTCGGCCACGGTTTCCTTGTATGCAACCCAATGAAGTTCCGAGGTGATACGCAAAAACTTCCAACGGAGATGCACTCCATGACCGGCATTATGTCTTCCCTCCAACTCTACAAACTCATTTTGGTTCATCATCAAATTCAAGTCAATCCTAACTTGTTTCAACACCTCGGCGTAGGTAGGACTTTGCTCGAACACCAAGGCTACCTCATCCGGGTCCGGTTCCATATTGCCTTTCAAAAATGCCTCTTTATCCACATGATGAACATGAACAATTGTAGGCATCCCTAACATAATGACAAAAAAGACAACTTAAATCATAGCATTAACCTAACAAGCACTAGCATTAACCTAAAGATCGTACAACCATGCCATGGGTCAACAACAAAATCCAAATCAACTAGCAATTAGGGTTGAACCGAAACATGCACAATGAGGTCAAATGGGATGATTTTATTGGACAAAAATTGAGGGATCGGAGGAGAATACCTGCGGAACGAAGTTGGGAACTGAATCCCCTCGCTTTTCTCTTCAAATCGGAGTGGATTTGGAGAAGGATTAGAGAGGGGGAGAGAGAACCGCCGCCGCCGCCGCCTCTGTCTCTGTGTTTTCGGTTCGATTTGCAAGTGAGGCTAGGGTTGGGGACGGCCGCGTCGCGGCTTACAGGTAACAGGAGGGTAGCGCCTTGTGATCAGGCGCTACCTTATCGCACCATAGCGCCTGATCACGAGGCGCTATCCCCTCAGACTGGGCCCCCCGTGGCCCCGGCTCGCCACGCTGGCAAGAAGTATAGCGCCTGATCACGAGGCGCTACCCTGTGTAGGGTAGCGCCTGATCGTGAGGCGCTACTCGAAAGGGTCAATCCCGTGAAATAGTTTCGGCCGAGGTTCATTTTGTGCTAAAGTTTTGTCCAGAGGTCAACAGTGTCAAAATCGCCAATTCCGTATGATTACTTGGATTGCCATATCGTCTTCCTTCTGTGAGGCTGCGCTACAGGCTACGGCCAAAAGTTCAATGTAGGCAATTGTCCTAGTTTGCGTGGAAGGTAACCTGAATTCTGAAGGCTTTGGGGATACATTCTATTCTCCCATGGACGGTTCGATCAGATGTTCCTCAGCCTGCGGGCGTTGGGTTGGATCCGAACCGTTGTTAGTGAGATCAGATGGCTGCTTGTGCCATACTGGTGGCGATTAAGACTAGTCACAATGGGGAATAACATAGGAGTAACATCAGTGCCACATAGGCAAAAAATTCGATGTGGCGGATAATTAATGAGGAGAGAGATGATTGTGTAACTAGCTATGTTACCATAACATCACATATTTCAAGGCAAAATGAGTGTATAACCTATTAAATATGACACTACACACATGTTACTCCCCACTATGGAGGTAGTAACTTAGAGTAGTAACATATGTATGTTACTAGTTTAATTTACTCCCCATTGTGACTAGTCTTAATTCAGCTAATGCAGTTTGGTACTGCCACCCGATAAAAATGCAGGTGGTGTTTTTAAGTGCCATCCTGAAAAATTGAGCGGGAAAATCGTATTTTAATTGGCGAACTGTAATCCAGGGAGGTAGCAGGCTGATACATGGACAAGCCAACGTTAACTTTCTGAAAATTAACATGCCAAATTCATTGACACGTCGAAATCGGGTTTACTTCTGGTCCAGGGCCTGGACGTATTTCAAAATCGTTTGGTAGGGTCATGTACTCTTCCCTTGACCGGGTTTTTGAATCATTGGGCACGCTACTACTCCTATAGTATCAGAAGAGTACTACCAGCTAACTCTACCAACCAACCTATCTTAGTTGAGGAGTTAACAGCTGACTCCCTAATAAATACCAGATCAATCACTACACACTGGAGTACGGAATACTGCTTTAATACGTCGTACTCCCTCCATTTTTATTTACTTTGCGTTCTGTTTGCGTTTTGGTTTTAGTTAAAGTTAAACTTTGCTAAGTTTAACCAAATATTTCAAAATAAATATCAACATCTACAACATAAAATCTATACCATTACAATCATCAGAAAGTATAATTTTATAGTGTGGTGGCCGGTGCTAGGCGTCAGTCAGTTGTAGATTACTCCAGAGCCGTCTGATCCACTTGAGTGAATCAATCCCGCCCATTCGATCTATGTAGTAAAAACGTTTCGTGTGTAGCATTTTTATCTGTGTATGTAACATCACATATAGCAAAAAAACTGAGGAAATGTTGCGTCCGATTAATGTAGCAAAAAAATTCCGGCTACAACAAAAAAAAATTACGCATGTAGCACTGTGTGTAGCAAAAAAAAATCAGATCTATGAAACTTACGACGTGTAGCAAAAAAATAATGTAGCACTTAAACATAGCCATGTAGCAAAAAGGAACAACACATACAACAAATCCCAATTTGATTGTAGCAAAAAGCAACACCGTATGCAACATTGAAAAAATCCAAAAAAAACTGACCTTCAGTTTCGACCATGGAGGCACCGCCATGGCCGATTCGAGCTCGCCGGCCACGATTTCGTAACGTCGGAGGCTCGTCTCGGCCAGATCGTGTGAAGCTCGGCCAAATTACGGCTCGGCTAGATTTCATCACGCCGGTCATGGCTGTGCGCGGGGGAGGTCATAAACATCGGGGATGAGCAACTCGTCGGCGTCAGCCGGCCGGGGTAGAAGGAGGACGCGATGCGCGGGCTTGGACGGATGAGGTCGTCGGCCGGGCGTGGGGGCGCGCGTTGCTCTCGCCAGAGAAGGGTGGGCTCTGACGGATGAGGTCATCGTCCGGGCGGGAGGTGACCGGGCGTGGGGGCACGCGTTGCTCTCGCCAGAGAAGGGTGGGCTCTGACGGATGAGGTCATCGTCCGGGCCGGAGGTGACCGGGCGTGGCGGACGCGCTCGCCGGAGCAGCACAGATAGGCGGTGGGAGGTGGGAGTCGCGCACTGGGAAGAAAGAGAACATAGGCGATGGGAGGTGGGAGTCGTGTGCGGGGTAGGAGCCGGCTATAAAGAAGTGTTTTCTATTTTTATATTATATGCATTTGGTATTATTGATGTTGATATTTTTTACTATTTTTGGTCAAACTTGATGAAATTTGATTTTGACTAAACTCAGAACGCGAAGTAAATAAAAACGGAGGGAGTAGTACGACCTGTATTCTGGATAAGAAAATACTTCTACTAATGGATCGATGCCTTTTTCCTCTCTTGGTCTTTTGCTTTCTAGAGAAGGGAGGAGGTTTTAGAAGGTGACTTAAACAAAGACCTTGGATTGGACGGGCATGCTACATAGCTGGCCTGGCTACCATTAACAGGGCCCATATTGTAAATGTTCGCTTGTCTTGTTTCTCCAGCAGGTTTTTTTTTGCACAAGTCTCCAGCAGGTTAGATGCTCGATCATGGCCTGGACGATGCAACGTGACTTTGAGTGAGTACGTGCATGAACTAGCAGCCCAAGTTGGTGAATCTCTCAGACATGGAACCTTCGTGCGAGCTGAGGTTATGGCGTAGTACTTTCATGGACGCCGAAGCAAATTCCACGGCTCAGGTGTTGAATTAACCATACCGGTTCTTTCTCCATTTTTCTAGTCGTGCATTTACGAGGCACTTGACCTATCGACGGATTGACGACCTATGCTGGTCGGAGTAGATGGATTGACCTATACGTTGATCAGGCACTGATCATGTGAGATGGATTGACCTCTTCCAAGGAATTTTACCATCATTAATTAAAAGGACTAGCGTTGACGTACACCATCATCATGGGAGAGTCTTCGCAGCATTGGCGAACACTTCAAATGAAACGGATATTTCAGATCGAGTCAAGACATGCCGGCCGGCGTGCCCAAGAATTCTGCAAACTTTGAGCGAGTCTCATCAGGAGATAGTAATACACCGGCCGGCCAACAGCTGTGATGAGGGTTTGACCCTGTCCTCCATGCAATGCACGCACGGCGCCGGCCGTAGTTGGACACGATGGAACGAGACGAGATAGGGGTTTCGATCGATCAGGTCAGGATCGAGCGGTTCGTACACGCGCCGGGGCAGCACGGCCACCGGGATCACGTTGCCGAGGAAGCGGGGCCGAGCTGCCGGCGGTGGCTCCCTAGCTTGCCGTTGGGTGAGGAATATATGCGAGGGAGGCATGAACGTAGTAAATGCATGCCCCCGCTAGCCCCAGCCTGCCCCAGCCTCTCTCCTCTCGTCTCCTCTCTTGTGTGGGTATGGGGGTGGTGTCCACCTCACGCGGCGACGCTCAGAGACAATTCAATGCGGAGAGATGCAATGCAAGCGCGGCTCCAGCTCATGTCACGCGTCTATGGATCCATCCACTGCCATCGATCCATCGGTCTCTTCCCGGCCGGCGTCCGTCTGTCTCTGCCGCCGTCCCATTCGCGACCCTTCCCCGTGTTTCTAGCCAGAGATAGATCGACCGGCGCTTCCCGTAGGGGTCACCCGGCCTCCAACATTTCACAAGTGTAGTACTAGGTTTTTACACTTCACCGGATTTGCATTGCATGCATTTTGAGCTACCACATGCGTTCAACTGTTCAATCGTCTTCTTTGTGATAGCTTCGTGTCAGGAGATCTTGAGCAACCCCATGGCAGCCAGTATGGCACCAAGCCGTAGCAATAAGTCAAGCATGCATACGGGTTCCAACTAGGAAGTAGCCGCTAGAGGCGATGCATGCATGTATGTGCTCAAAGAATCAGGCCAAACCATGCATGCATGCAACGCGCCTACGAAATAAATTAAGCCGATGCTATTTTCATCGCACATGTTTCGGTACTACGATCGACCGATCGGACGAATCCAGGTTGTCATCGATTACACACCTAAACATTGATGGTCTGTTGACCTTGGTACTTCCTCCGTTCATAAATATAAGAAATTTTAACTAGTACTCCAACATGTTGTCCAACATGTTGTCTACATGTTGTCTACTCCATCTAGTATCCAACATGTTGTCTACATGCATATTAATATGAGTACACATACACACTAAAATATGTCTAAATACATCTACATATATGTGAATGTGGACAAATGCTAAAACATCTTATATTAAAAAACGGAGAGAGTAGATGCTACAGTGTAATCGTGTTTGCTCTGATCGATCATGTGGTTTCTGCTTTATAATTGAGTGTAACTGTTTGAGTCGACCGACTTTGGTGTTTGTTGGTTTGGCAAACCGCGGTGCAAATTAACAGGTATTCGCGTGACTCGAGTTTACGGGTCGATATCCGAGATATCCGGATTAGTACGAGTGAGCACAAAGTGCACAAGAAAGATCAGTATTGTTTCGTTGGGTTAGTCCAAATAACTTAAAGAACTGTTAGGAATAATAACTATCGTCGGCTCGGGCCGGGTGTTCGTTATGTTACATTTGGAATCAAAACCGACACTCGCGGTTACACACACGTGTGCGTGTTAGGATGCGGACATGTGGGGCATGTACGGGCACTAGGAGAGTCTTTTAGCAAGGGACGGCATTTTGTTAGTGCAAACGTATTCCACAGTGAATCACGCTCACGCTCAAAGTGTACTTTCATCGGCGTGTACGGCCCCGCTGACCATGCGCGGTCAGCTGCCTTTCTTCAAGAACTTGAGGAAAAAGTTGCATCCTCCCCTCTCCCAGTGGTGATAGTGGGAGATTTTAACCTCATCCGTGGAAAGAGAGATAAAAATAATTCAAATGTGAATTGGCTACGAGTAAATCTGTTCAATGATTCAATTGCTCGTATGGGTTTGAGAGAGATCCATAGGCTGGGAGTGAGATACACTTGGACTAACAGGCAGTTGCAACCTGTCAGAAGTGTTCTTGACAGAGTGTTGGTAGCTCCGATTTGGGAGCATCAGTTCCCTCTAACGCTGCTTAAAGCTGAGACCAGCGTGGGCTCAGATCATTCTGCGTTGATACTGGACACGAGCACGGACAAGCCAACTCGCTCGGCGAGGTTTTTCTTTGAACAGAGCTGGTTAGCTATCCCATGTTCCAAATCAATGCTAGAGGAATCTTGGACCATGCTGGAGTCTGATCCTGCGGGTAGATAGGGTGAGATTGACATCTGGCATTGTATTTCTCGTGGGCTTAGGCAATATCTCAAGGGATGGAGCGCTAATCTTGGAAAGCAAGTCAAGCGAAATAAGCAGTTCCTGCTCTCTAAGATCAAAGAGCTGGATAGAGTGGCAGATACTGATGGTATGGACGACGATGCGTGGGCTTTCAGATACCACTTGGAAGACCAGTTAGTTCAACCTTTTGCTGCAGAAGAAGAATAATGGCGTCAGCGTGGCTGCGTGAACTGGACTCTAAAAGGAGATGCGAATATGGCCTACTTCCACGTTGTGGATAATGGGAGGCATCGCAAATGTTGCATAGTTAGGTTGGTCTCGGAACATGTAGAGATTACATCTCCCTTAGAGCTCCAAGAGCATATTTATCAGTTCTATATTGACCTCATGGGCATGGAAGATCCCAAGTTGCTCCTCCTAGCTCCTGACTTGTGGCCCCCGGAGTGGCGGGTCCTAGACCTAGAGAATGAGGAATTGGCTAGATCATTCACTATGGAAGAACTTGAAGTAGTTCTGAAAGATACTAAGACGGATACAACGTCGGGTCCAGATGGTTTGCCTGTTGCTTTCTTCAAAGCAGTTGGCCTTTTGCCAAACACCTAGTTCTGAAGATTCTGAATGGGTTTGCTTTGGGTACAGTTGACATATCTCGCTGAGTTTTGGTATTTTGTCGTTAATCCCCGAGGTACCAGGTGCAGATGCGATCAAACAGTTTAGACCGATAGCACTAATTAACGTCATGTTCAAATTTGTCTCCAAGGCTTATGTCACTAGATTGGCTCCGGTAGCGCACCGAGTCATATCACCAACACAGACGACCTTTATCAAAGGAAGATTCATTGGGGAGGGTGCGTTAGCTCTCCACGATATTATCCATGAGATTAGAATCAAGGGAGACGAGGCTATTCTTCTAAAATTATACTTTGAGAAAGCATATGACCATGTTAACTGGAAATTTCTAAAGGAAGTGCTCATGTGGAAAGGTTTTGACATGGGTGTTATACATCGTCTCTTGCAGCTTGTATCTGGAGGACAGACAACGATTGCAATAAATGGTGAAGTGGGGCCGTATTTTAGAAATAAGAGAGGTGTTCGCCAAGGGGATCCTAGCTCATCTGTTTGATTTGTGGTAGATGCCTTGGATGCTATTTTTTATCAAAGCTAGCGCAGCTGGGCACATCCAAGGGGTGATTCCCCATCTTATTCCTGGGGGATCAAACACCTACAGTATGCTGATGGCACTATGGTTATCATCCAGAAGTCTGATCTAGCAGTAGCAAACCTGAAATTCTTGCTTATTTGCTCTGAGCTGTTGTAAGGGATTAAGATTAATTTCCACAAGAGTGAAGTTATAGTTATGGGGTGCTCTCCTGTAGAGCAAGCTCGAGTAGCTGATGTGTGATGCGGCTTCAATCAGCCCATGGGGACCCCAAGAGGAAGGTATGATGCAGCGTAGCAGAAGTTTTCCCTTGATACAAAACCAAGGTTATCGAACCAGCAGGACTTGGAGAAGGCCCCCACGAGGTGTCACCGGCGCCAGAAAAAGTGCTGGACGGAGACTTGGACCTGCACATAACACAAACAAACCACTTTCCCCAACGAAACAGGAAGGTTGTCAATCTCCCCGGCTTGCTGAATACAAAGAATTAAATGTATGTGTGTAAAATAATATGATAGCAAAAATGACCAGCGAGCAAATGACTAGGAAAAGCTATGAAAACAGTTGTAAGCAATATAGGAAAATAGGACCGAGGTCCACAGTTCACTAGTGGTGTCTCTCTGAAAGATAAACATGTTGGGTAAACAAATTACAACTGGGTAATTGACAAAGCATGGGCGCATAACAATACTACCATTACATAATATACTTCACTGTTTCATTTAATATGAGCATTACGTCAAAATACATAGACCGTTATCCAAATGCATCTATGACTAATAATCCACCCCGGGATCGCTATCCAGCATGTCACCCGAAAGTATTAAGTTGCAAGCAACGGATAATTGCAATAAGCACGGTGCATAATGTAAGCAATGGTTATAACATAAAGCCATAAACACCAATGTTTTACCCCTAATAGCAACATCACATCTTTAGTCTTAATCGTTTCTGTCAACTCGAACTCAGACAAAAAGAGGCATGAACCTACGATCTAGCATAAATACTCCATCTAAAGATACTAGCAATTACTTCGACCAAAGCTTACACTAACATCAGAGAGCATGCAAGATCATAAATAAAACATATCATGGATAAACTGAACAAGAATGTCATGATTGCCACAATTCATCGGATCCCAGCAAACACAACATGTAGCACTACAATAAGATGATCTTGATCATGTTAGGCAGCTCACAAGATCTAAAATATTGGAGTACAAGGAGAAGAGACAACCATCTAGCTACTTCCATGGACCCGTAGTCCCGTGGTGGACTACTCGCGCATCACTCCGGAGGCAGGCATGGTGGTGTAGATGCCTCCGGTGACGATCTCCCCCTCCGGCAGGATGCCGGGAAGAGCTTCAGAACCCTCCGATCTAGGGTTGGCGACGGCGGCGGCCTCGGACATATTTCGGGAAAAGTGATCGGGTACCGAGGGTTTTCTTGAGAAGATGGATTTATAAGCGAAAGGGCGACTCGAGAAGGTTCCGGAGGCGGCCAGGTGGGACCCAGCCCTGGGCCACGGCTGGGGGCTGTGGGCCCCCTGCAGGCCCCCTTCTGGCTCCGTCTTTGTTTCTTCGTAAAAATAATTCATGTAAATTTTCAGCCAATTCCGAGAAAATTCCCCGACTAGCTTTTCTGAAACAAAAAGACAGCAGAAAACAAGAACTGGCACTGACTTTGTTAATAGGTTAGTTCCAGAAAATGTGCCAAAATGATAAAAAACATTATAAAAACACGTGGCAATGATATATAACAAGCATGGAACAACCAAAAATTATAGATACGTTTGAGACGTATCAGCATCCCTAAGCTTAATTTTGCTCGTCCTCGAGTAGGTAAATGATAACAAAATAATTTTTGTAGTGACATGCTACCACACAACCTTGATCAAATAATAATGTAAATCACATGAACTTAATGAAGTGATCCAATTCAATGGTCTATAGTTGATATAAAGCAAACAATGATTAACCATGTGTAACATCTAAGCAAGAATTTTTCATGAATAATACTTTGGAGACTTGAAAATTATAAAACTCGTCATGATTAATAGCTCACAAAGCAACATTCTTTCGTCAAAGGTGTTTAACTAACACAAAGGAAGATTGAAGTTTTCAGCAAAAGCTTCAACTTGTAACATATTTATCTCAAGATAATGTCAATACAAAGTTTTCACAGTTAAACATAAACATAACATGTAGTAGACTTGTACCACAATTGATACCATGCGTTTGCTTGAGAGATAAAGATTGGAAGGGAAACCTGACTCAACATAAAAGTAAAAGAAATGCCCTTCGCAGAGGGAAGCAGAGATTAATCGTGTGCTAGAACTTTTTAGTTTTTGAAAGCATATAAAGACATAAAAATAAATTTTGAGAGGTGCATACTATGGTCAACGAATGGTAGTGAACAGTGCATTACTACATTTGTTAAGCAGACTTCTATATGAGCGGCTCCCATGAGAAACGTTATTTCTGCAGCAAGTAGATCATCCCTCTAATCTCCTTTGTTTACACATCCAGATGTTTTACTGAATTCTCAAACAAAATGTGAGGAGAGTTTGGTGAAAGTTGTAATTTATCTTTTATGGGGCTGGGCACCCCGTTGCCAGCTCTTTTTACAAAATTAATGGACAAGTAGATGAAGCATCCAAGTCCTTGATAAAAGTCTGTCCAACAAATGCAATAAAGACCACCCACTACTTCCTCATGAGCTTGGTAGCATTGGCAGAAAAAGAAGTAATAACATTTTAAATATTTAAAAATAGCACACGAAAAATTTACTTGGAGTGGCAGGAAATACCACATGTAGGTAGGTATGATGAACACAAATGGCATGTATATTTGGCTCAAGGATTTGGATGCACGAGAAGGATATAAATTTACAGTAGAATTGAACTAACTATCTACTCTACTTGTTCTTGTTCCGCCCTGCCTCCGCGCCATTGTCGTCCACGGCGCGGCGTCGCTTCTTGCCGGTTGCCTTCTCCTCCTCCTCCGGCGCGTGATCCTCCTCGTCCGGCACATGCTTCTCGGGCGCCTCCTTCTACGGCGCGTACTCCTCCTCCTCCGGCGCCTCCTCCGACGCGTGTTCCTCCTCCTCGTCGGAGTCGTCTTCTTCCTGGCTCGAATACGGCTCCGGTGGTTCCTCCGGCTCCTCTTCCTCTGGCGCGTCCTCCTCATCGCGTCTTCTCCTTCGCTCGAAGACGGCGGGTCAGAGTCGTCGGGGTCCGAGTCCGGCGGCCCGTCCTGATCCCACCATGGGACGTCACCGCGGTCTTCACTGCTCGCGTCGTTGCTGGGGACTTCCTCGTTCTGCCACCAGGGTTCCTCCAGAATGCGAGAACTGCCTGGCTTCGCGCGGTTCCAATCACATTTTGTTAGCGGCGAGCAGGCGGTTCCAATCCCTCGTGAATTAAGCCGCATTGAATAGGCGCGCTTCTAGTTTGCAACTGCAATTTCCCAAGCACATCGCAAACGAATATCCGTCCACAATCGTTGCCATAGTTGGAAACGGAGCCCAATTTATGGCCATTGCCAATATGATAGGTAACGGAGTTTTGAGTTCCTCTGTAACCAATGTTTGACGAACCAGCCGCGCCCCAGTTCTGTCAGGCCTCGTCCGCAACGCTAAAATCGCGATTTTCCGTCGTCTATCTCGTGCCGTTTCCATAGAGGGGTATCCGATGTGTTGTTCTATACTAGTGGTAGCTTGCTACCAGTCCCTTCAAAAACCCTGCTAACAGAGATGCCATACCCCTTAGCAGGCATGCATTTGATAACATAACAAGTATTAAGCATGCATGCATTTGATAACATAACAAGTATTAAGCATGCATGCATTTGATAACATAACAAGTTAACCATAATTTATCCCAATATAACAAGTAATAGGAACAAGGTAAAACCTTAGAAAGGTTGTGGGTAACATAATATAACAAGTGTTATGAACAAGTTGGAGTAGGTAAACATCAATCGTTGACTTAGGGTTTTGAACCAGATGGCCCCGAAGAAGATGAGCACATGAATGCCTATGTAGAAAGAACTTGTTATCTCTGATTGTTCACATTTTTGGAGGTAGTCAAATGAGACCTTTTTAACACGCATGTCACAAGTAGGAAATAGTCTAATAGTGGCGTGCCCAAATTGCTACTGGTGGTGTGTATTGGGCATGCCACTGGTTTCATGGCACACCTCTACTGTTATTTTGGAAATTAAAAAAAAGAGTTGATGCTAAAATTGATTTTTACATCAACATCACAGAATAGAATCTCAGTAGAAATATGTTATTAACAGCAGTATTATAATAGTTAAACAAATTATTCAAAAAGCAATACTAGTATCATAACACTAGTAACACTACAAATTATTCAAGAAGCACCAAATTAGAACTATGGTGCACCGTCGTAGCGCGCTGCAATACCATCAAAACAGAGCTAGAGTTTGTAGAAAACAAATATATTGTTTTTCTTCAAATTTTCATGTCCCTCAGTAAACCCTTCATCTTCGTGCAAGCTTACTATTATTTTTTTTCTTCCTTTTCCCATTAGCCCTAGAGTGATGCTATTTAGTATTTTTATCCCATTCCAACAATTCTTTTTCCTTGGACCTCTCTGCAACCATTTGATCTCCTCCTCTTTAAGAATTATGTTAAGCTTTAGGCAAAAATGTTGGAGATGTGTCCAGTCATCTACAGACAGTCCAATCTAGCACAACTTCCTTTTTTTGTTTATTAATATCACTTTATAAATTTACATTCCATCCTTTCAACTTTCTTCTCGATTTTTGTAACCTATTCTGCCACACATCCAAGTTTGTCAACCTTTTAAAAAAAATCCCCAAACATTGACAACAATATTTTCAAGCTCCACTCCGAGGAATCAACAATTTTTAAATTTAATTTTTTTGGATACTTATTGACCTCTCCTGTTGAAATCAACAGGGCGTGTGATCAAACAACTCCCATAATAAGGTTGTCTGAGTCACTAGTGAAAAACATCTTCCCAAGAGGGACAAATTAACACTCTATCCAACAATGCAAAAGTTGGGTCCTTCTGATTGTTGGATGAGGTGTATCCCCCCCCCCCCCCCCCCCCCCCCGCGCACCGAGATGTATTTCCGAAAGCTCGTATCATGAAATTATGGAACTAAATAGCAAATTCCATTGATTATAACCTCCAGGCTTATTTTTGGCATTAACTTTCCTAGTAAGATTGAAATTCCCAGCAAATAACTTTATGACGTGCACAAGCTCTACCTAGAATTTGACCTTTACAGTAGGATGTGCGTCACCATAAACAATCACAAGATTCTAGGCAAAAAATTCCAATTTATTGTGCACATGTATCCTGATAAAATATTCTCCAAATTCTTTTTCCCAAACATCCAAAGTATCATAGTTAATTTCCAACAAAATTCCTACCTGCCTTTGGCAGGAGTCCAAGGCCAATTAAACATATTTTCTCCACCAATAGACAACAAAATTGTCTCTGAGAAATCATGTTTAATCGTTTCCTGGATCTCAATAAAGTTAAGCTTATATTTACAGGAGGTTTGTCTAATAAAATATCTCTTAATTTTGTCCCCTAGTACCCTGGAATTTCATAAAACTGTTTAACATTTCTTTTTATTTTTCTTTGTTCTTCTCAAGACAGTTCGTCCTAACATGCCTACCAGATTATGCACTAATAAGATTTGACAAAATAAAGGACAGGACTAGGCGTCCCCCAGGGGATCTTTCCGTCCGATCCCCCGGGTCGCCAGCCGTCAGATCCCGCGCGACCCCCACCAACCCCGCTTTTGCTACCGTGTAGCAAATAATCGCCCGCTTTTGCTCCCTATGTAGCAAAAAACGGTTCGCCCAGAAAACAGAAAAAAGAAGACTGACTTCCCGGAGACCTCACCGGAGACCTCGCCGGAGATTTTGTAGCAAAAAAATGTGCTACTGTAGCAAAATCGACTTCGCCGGAGACATCGACGAAGACCTCGCTGGAGACATGGTAGCCAATTATTCGTTCTATTGTAGCAAAACCACATAACAATAATAGCAAAAACATTGTTATATTGCAGCATCGTAGCAAAAAATCTTGCAGCGAGATTCTTCGATGAGACTTATGATGCAAAGAACAGAACAAATTGTAGCAAAAAAATTCTTCTTATAATGCAAAAACATTATGCTATTTTAGCAAAACTATTGCAGCAAAATAATGTCTGAGAGCACCACCTGCCGCCATGGCAGCACCGCCATCCAAGCTGGCAGCATGGCTGATCGTCGTTGGTAGCACCGCCTTCCGACGCAGGTAGCATCCCCAATCGCCGTAGGTAGCACTACTATCCACGCCTCGCAGAAACGACGACCACCACAAAAAAGCAGCACCGCCGCCCATATGCAGTATCCGACTCGCGACTCGCAGCGGCGTCGCTGCTCACAGCAGCGTGCGCCACCGTCCCATGGCGGAAGCTGCGCCGCCTCTATAGCAGCATCTCGACATGAGGAGGCCGCTCGAGGTGAGGGGGCCGCGGCGTGCTCGGGGCTAAGGGCGACGCCCGTAGGTCGAGCCCGAGCTCGTCGACGCCGGTGGCCATGGCGGCAGGAGCTTGAGGCCCCAGCCATGGCTCCGAGGATGCCGTGGGAGAGATTCCCGCGGGGGACGGCGGAGCGGCGCTCGGCTGCCGGCGGCGGCGCGGTGACGTCTAGGGTCGTGGACGGGGCTTGGATGGCGGCTGGAGCAGGGTGGGGGCGCCGCGTGGGGACGACAGGGCGGCGCGGTGACGTCGAGGGCCGGGGGCATCACGCGGAGACGGCGGGGCGGCGCTCGGCTACCGGCGACGGCGCGGCGGCTCCCAGGGTGCCATCCCCGGCAGCGGCGGCGCGTAGGCACCTTCCCCTCTCCATGGAAGCAAAAGGGGAAAAGCAGCCCAGAGAAGAGGAGGGTGCTGCGAGCGAAGGGATAAGGTGTGTGCGAGCCCAGAAAAAAACTAAGCCACAATGGCAGTATTTGTTTAATTAATTGTATATGGTTTGACTATCTCAACAAAAAAAATTGAATTGCATGCAAATCTAGTACTAGAGCCATGAGGTTCTCGCGCAAGTCAGCCAGCCGTGTCCTCCTTGCAAAATTGGTCTCCGCTCTCTATTGTTCGCTTCTTCGGTGCTCAAGTGAGTTATCTCCCATTAGTTCCTATGCTTCGTCCTCCTCTTATCTGCTAGATCCGCACCTCTAGTTTCGGGTTAGCAAGTCCTCGATTTATCTTTGTGGTTGTTTTTGTTCCCGCGCAGTGTCATCCTTCCTCCAAGGCTTCCTTCCCTTGGAGGGAAAGTGGAGTGCGTCTTCTCGGACAACATCCGTCATGGCTAAATCTCTTCGCGTTTTTTTTTTTTTTTGCTTCAGTCTTCCTTTTTTGGGGGCTTTCTCCCCCAAAAAGGGAATGGAAGTCGTCGACAAGAGCGACAACCATATAGTAAGGAACGGCTGGCTTGATGTGAAGGTGAGACATCTTGCAAACCGGAGATAATCGGGACATGTGTGTGTTGGCCGATGATTCTTTCTTTAGTCTGAATCCAAGTTAACAAGTTCTTTACCCCTTATTTTGGCTGTTCTCGTCACATAGCAGCGGGTTGCCTTTCTCTAGGGATTCCTCCCCTTGGGGCCGTGTATAGGGCGCTTGCTAGGACATCATCCAAGGTCTCAGATCTCCCGGTTCTCTTCCCATGGTCCTCCCTCCTTCCGAAGTTCCTTTCCCTGAATGGCGAGTGGAGTTATGGGGCAAGAGCGGTAACGAACTAGCCTTACTTGGCTGGCCTGATGAAGACTAAAGACGTCCAACTACCTTCATGTTAGAACACGTCCAACAAAATTTGATCCTTGGTGGCGTCTCATTCTTTGTTTGAATCATTTGCGGAGTTGTTTGCGGCCACTTTGTAACCCTTTTCAGTTTTCTTTATCTCTTCCTCCCTTATACCCCCATAATTTCACACAAATGTTTGTAAGAACATGCTCTAACAGGATGCTTTCGAGTAAAATGGAAATGTGACATTGATGAGTCATATTTGGTATCAACAGGTAAATTATACTTTGAAACAAAAATTAATTACACGACTAAGATGACTAAGTGTCTACATGTGACGAGAGTATGTTGAAATGTACATACTCCCTCCGCCCCAAAAATAAGTGTACTTTTAGCTTTGTTTTAAGTCAAACTTTTTAGCTTTCACCAACTTTATAAAAAGGTACTCCCTTAGTTTTTATTTACATAGCGTTATAAGTTTTTTCAAAGTCAAACTTCTAAAAGTTTGACAAAATATATAGGAATAGATATCAACATCTATAATATCAAATGTACTAGATACATCTAAAAATATAGTTACATAATATATTAATTGCAATTTCTATAAAGTTAGTCAAATATAAAATGGTTTGACTTAGGTAAAAGTAAACGTATTGTTATTCCGGGACTGAGTGAGTATTGCTCACTCATTCTTTTGGATAAATTTGTCGCTTCAATGCAATTTAATACTAGAAAAGTACTATACATATAAAGTAGCTATCAAAAGTAGATCTTGAAATCAATCTAAATATCTAAAATGTCATGTTCTTTTGAACTACTCCTTCCATCACTAATAAGTGTACTTCTAGTTTTGTCCTAAGTCAAACTTTTGTAAGTTTTATCAACGTCATAGAAAACATAGCTACATATACAACATCAAATCTATATCAGTAAATACATTTTGGAATGTAATTACATAGCATACTAATTTATTGTCATAAATATTGCTATATTTTTTATAAATTAGTCAAACTTATAAAAGTTTGACTTAGAACAAAAGTAGAAGTACTTATTTAGGGACAGAGGGAGTAGATTACTCCCTTAGTTCGGGTTTTCTAGGCCCCTCTCCATTTTGAGATAGTTTGGGAATCTAAATCCATCTCAATAAATTTTTAATTCCGTTTTTTTTTCTCTCTATCCACAATGCAACTTGCACCTCCAATGTGCCCTTTCTTTCAATCTCCAATGCATGTGGTTTCTTTTCCCTACTGTAGTATTGGTGCATATAGTAATTAATTTGATGAGTAATTAACCTCGTTGGTCTCTTGGATGACTGAACGGATGGAGTAGATAACAACAAACGAAAATATATATCACCATTAATATGAATATAACTTGGTTTTGGAGTTTTCTACAGGATCATTTTCTCGTTCTTATGTCTTCATATATACAAATCCAAAAAACTCTCCGCTTGTCTTTGGCACCCAAATGACTCCATGATAGGCGTCTTTGTACTGCTAGCACATTAATACAAATCTCACCCGTATATGGAGAGTATACGCGAGAGTATACAGAGAGAAAACCCACTGCTCTCTGACTCTACCTCTTTCTCTCCCCTAGCAATTGCACTACGCCTTCTCCATAAATGCGATTGCACCCTCTCAACACTCTCCGGCAATAACTCCTCCCTCTTCTCCCCTCTCCACATTCTCTTCCCCTTTCTTCCTCCTCCTCCTCCCCTCCTCCCATGGCCGCGTCCAGCTCTTCTTCTTCCTCCTCCTGAAGATCTCCTCATCTCGCTACCCCTTCTGAGCTCGCAAAAGTTTATTGCACGAAGCACAACTCTTCTATAGACAAGCCACAGAGAGGTTCTACACATATAGACATACACGTACGGTTCTCATCTTAGATCTCTCACTGGCTGACAAGGTTCTCTGGGATTTCTTCTCCTAGATCTGCTGCTACGTACCTGTGCTGTTGCTTGGCAAGCAAGATATATATACCTCTCTCCGTATTTAGGACTGCACATCACCTTCTGTTTTTGTTGGAGCGAGGAGGGAGAAATGGAAGGTGTGGGGAGGAGGCAATAACTAGCTAGGGTTTTCAGAGGCAGGTGGTGATTACCATGATGATCCCGGCGAGGCACATGCCGTCGTCGATGATCGGCCGGAGCAGCGGCGGCGCAGCCTACGGATCATCATCGGCACTTTCGCTCGGTCAGGTAATTAATCTTAGCTAAGGAAATCAAAAGGGCTTTGCAGGTTTTGCTCCCATTAATTTCTCTCCTTTACCTTTTGTCCATCAAGTAAATCGAAAGATCACTGCTTGCATGAGACTTTGCTGTTGCTGTGTTTAATTTGTGTTCAAAACTCTTTTCGTTTTGACTTGCATTTACTGATCCCTTATGATTTGTTGCTTCAGTTTTTCTTGATTTTATTTGCACAAGTACTGATCCAGTATGATTTGTTTCTTAAAATAAATTATTGTTTCGATTTGCATTTTTCCCTTGTTAGACAGAAGACGGCCACTGCATGCACTGTCCCATCTCAAAATAATTTCCAGCTTTTTTCTTGGGAAGGGAGAAGTTTCAGGGAATAGAGAGAGAGTTAAGTAAATGGATCAGATAAGCGGCTGCTGTTCACACATAGATTAGGTCATCAGAGTTCAGAGTACACGAGCCCCCTTTCTTTAAGACCCACTCCTATATAAATGGAGCAGATAAATAAGACGACTAGCTAGGATGGGAGGAGAGAGAGGGAGAGACTTCACTATACCTAGTTCTTCATCTTGCACACACCCAGAGGAGTAGAGAATAGTGCTTCCACAGGTTTGCTGTTGCTTCCTTCCTTGTTCGTCCAAATCTTTTGGGTCTTCTAGCACTTTATGAGCAAACCTACCTTTTTGTTCTTGCTTTCACATCGATCTTTTGAGAAAATGAGAAATCAATCATTGAAGAAAAAGTTGCTTCACTTCCCTTTGATCCACACCACTTTTATTCCTGATTTGTTGCTAGCACTTCCATTCCTTCCCCAAATTATTTGTTTGTATGAACACATTTCTTTTCTCCCCAAAACAGCAATTTTAAATTGTTTTGCACACAATTTTCCAGTTCTATTTTGTCCCATAATTTCTCCCCTTTGTTTGTCTACTAATTAATATGCACATGTAGAATGATTATGTACTCAATTCCTTCTATATATTTAGCAGCAGGATAAGCAGCAGTCAACTGACCGATCTTTAATTTCGCTCCCTCTACAAATTAATCTGCAGCCAAACTTACTAGACAGCAATAACCAGCATCTCCAGCAGGCGCTCCAGCAGCACCATCTACTCGATCAGCAGATCCCTGCGCCGGCGATAACAGCGGAGAGCGGCGAGCACCACCACCACGGCATGATCCGTGGCAGGGAGTCCGTGGACCCTCTGGGGGACGAGTTCGAGAGCAGGTCCGGCAGCGAGAACGTGGACGGCGATGCCCTGGACGCCGACCAGGACCCCAACCAGCGGCCGCGCAAGAAGCGGTACCACCGCCATACCCAGCACCAGATCCAGGAGATGGAAGCGTACGTCGCTAATCGATCTCTTGCACATTTTTGCACTATGCTGATCTCCTACTTAATTTATCACGCATTCTCGTACATCTTTTTGCTCAATTCCTGTAATGCCTTCAATTGATGTTATCTTTCCTTAAATTTTCACATCTTGAAATGATGTGTTAGAGTACGTATACTACTAGTATCTCTTAAGTCTTAATTAATCATGCTCTTTGCATATGCATCTAATGTATTTTTGCTCAATTCTTTTGTGTAATTCCTGGAATGCCATAAGAATCAATATGATTTAAATTTCCCATTTGTTATTCCCATGCATGTTCCTGATTGCCTAAACTTGAAGAAAAAACGCATGAAATGTTGTTGGGTATGAACTACTGAATTTTGTTCCGATCGAGGAGATGAGTACAAAACAGTGTGGCTGGCTGGATCAGTCCCATCTGGTAGCGTTCACACGAGCATACGTAGAAGTCAAATTGAGTTCTCGCTGCGGACAAACAGCGTACGTTTTCAAGTTGACCGAAGCCAAACCGTTTCTGTTCTCTTGCGCGCTCCCCGAAACAATCGGAAGGCACGGCCAGCAGGCATCGCACTCCGTTCACATGTATACTGGGCTTTGAATTGAATATATAATACTGCAATGCTATTAATTGACGGCTCACAGAACATTTTCTATGTCGCAAAAACTATTTGTGATGACGTATGTGCATGTGTGTATATGCAGTTTCTTCAAGGAGTGCCCCCACCCTGACGACAAGCAGCGCAAGGAGCTGAGCCGGGAGCTGGGGCTGGAGCCTCTCCAAGTCAAGTTCTGGTTCCAGAACAAGAGAACACAAATGAAGGTATAATAATAATAATCTTGCAAATATAATCTTCGATCAATGCACTTCGTTGCCTCTGACCTAGGTCGCTGCAGCACGCATTCATGGCCGATTACTATATCTGGACAAAGTTCGCCCACACACGCAGCGGCAGCGGCCCGCGTCTGCGTGCACACTGCCAAATGTGGCAGGCCGGCAGCCCACCCCGGCCCGGCCATAGTCAAACCCCACCCCCAATTCACGCTGGCATGGCATGGCATGGCACTACGCGCTGACGTGTACAGTAGTCCACTGCTAGCTGCTGATCATCACCTGGCCTCTGGACATATCTGCATGCATGCACAGCACAGTCAAATGGCAACTCACCCATCTGCTGCATTTGATCTTAGTCATATGATCGATCTTACCCTGACATGCATTGATCTTAACACGAGTTCAGATGGTGATTTGATGTGTGGGTTGATCATGGTGATGGATGATGCAGAACCAGCACGAGAGGCACGAGAACTCGCAGCTGCGGGCGGACAACGACAAGCTGCGCGCCGAGAACATGCGCTACAAGGAGGCGCTCAGCAGCGCGTCCTGCCCCAACTGCGGCGGCCCCGCCGCCCTCGGCGAGATGTCCTTCGACGAGCACCACCTCCGCGTCGAGAACGCGCGCCTCCGCGACGAGATCGACCGCATCTCCGCCATCGCCGCCAAGTACGTCGGCAAGCCCATGGTGCCCTTCCCCGTCCTCTCCGACCCCGCGCTCGGAGCCACCGTCGGGGTCTACGGCGGCGCCGACGTGTTCGGCACAGCCACCGAGATGATGCCGGCGATGAGGGGCGCCGCTGGTTTGGACGTGGACAAGCAGGGCGTGGTGGTGGAGCTGGCCGTGGCGGCCATGGAGGAGCTGGTCCGGATGGCGCGCATGGACGCGCCGCTGTGGACGGCGGACGGGGCGCTGGACGAGGAGGAGTACGCCCGGATGTTCGGGCCGCGCGGCGGGCTCGGGCCCAGGCAGTACGGGCTCGTCTCCGAGGCCTCCCGCGACGCCGCCGTCGTCATCATGACACCCGCCAGCCTCGTTGAGATCCTCATGGACGTCGTAAGTAACCAGCCATCCTTGATCCATCATTCTGCACTGCATTTCCGTTTATGTGATCGATCATTCTGAATCTGTGCCTGCATCTCATCTGAACAGAACCAGTACGCGGCGGTGTTCTCGAGCATCGTGTCCAGGGCGGCCACGCTGGAGGTGCTGTCCACGGGCGTCGCCGGCTGCTACGACGGCGCGCTGCAGGTGATGTCGGTGGAGTTCCAGGTGCCGTCGCCGCTGGTGCCCACCAGGGAGAGCTACTTCGTCAGGTACTGCAAGCGCAACTCCGACGGGACCTGGGCCGTCGCCGACGTGTCGCTGGACACGCTGCAGGGAATCAAGTGCAGGCGCAGGCCATCCGGCTGCCTCATCCAGGAGGCGCCCAACGGCTACTCCAAGGTGACGTGGGTGGAGCACGTGGAGGTGGACGACAGGGCCGTGCACAACATATACAAGCTGCTGGTCAACTCCGGTCTCGCCTTCGGGGCACGTCGGTGGGTCGGCGCGTTGGGACGGCAGTGCGAGCGCCTCGCCAGCGCCATGGCCAACAAAATCCCCACCAGCGACATTGGCGGTACACATTCTCGCTACCTGTTTGCGACCTGTTGAAAGTTTGTACTGGTATCAGGTACAATTGCTTACTGAGATTAGTACTCTATGTGCATGCAGTGGTCACGAGCTCGGAGGGGAGGAAGAGCATGCTGAAGCTGGCAGAGAGGATGGTCACGAGCTTCTGTGGCGGCGTGACGGCATCAGTAGCGCACCAGTGGACGACGCTGTCGGGGAGCGGCGCCGAGGACGTCAGGGTCATGACGAGGAAGAGCGTGGACGACCCTGGGAGGCCGCCCGGCATCGTTCTCAACGCCGCCACCTCCTTCTGGCTTCCTGTCGTGCCCAAGCGAGTCTTCGACTTCCTGCGTGACGAGTCTTCTCGCAGCGAGGTACACACAATTGCATTGTTCACATCAACGTGGAATTCAAATTCTGAGAATTATTGAACTAATTATGTCTTGGAATTCGTTTGGGTTGCAGTGGGACATCCTCTCCAATGCCGGCGTCGTCCAGGAAATGGCTCACATCGCCAATGGACGAGATCATGGCAATTGCGTATCACTCCTTCGCGTCAACGTAAGTAAAATGTGATCTGATCAATCTGAGAATGATAAAATATCTGATGCATGTAAGCATGTTATAATTTTATCGAACCATATTGTGTGTCCAGAGCACCAACTCGAACCAAAGCAACATGCTGATCCTGCAAGAGAGCTGCACGGACGCCTCAGGCTCCTACGTCATCTACGCGCCGGTGGACGTCGTGGCCATGAACGTCGTCCTCAACGGCGGCGACCCGGACTACGTCGCGCTCCTGCCGTCGGGCTTCGCCATTCTGCCCGACGGGCCAATCGGGACAATGCATCATGTCGCAGGAGGGTTAAATGGTGGCGGTGTCGGCTCCGGCGGGTCTCTCCTGACGGTGGCATTCCAGATACTGGTCGACTCCGTCCCGGACGCAAAGCTCTCCCTCGGGTCTGTGGCGACAGTGAACAGCCTCATCGCCTGCACCGTGGAGCGCATCAAGGCTGCCGTCTCCGGCGCCAGCTCTCCACAGTAGCTTGTCTGAATTGAACAATCTTCCTATATCTGTCTCAGAGGTAAGTCGACAGCCGGACAACTTGCAACTGAAACTGTTCATGGAAATTTTGCTGTTTTTCTCTGAATTCTGATGAGTTTGCACTTTGCATCTGCAGGAGTAGCAAAATTTTGGAGCTTTCATCAGTGGGAAGTCAAGAACGCACCTCAGACTCTCCTTGCCAT